>JAUTYZ010231611.1:0-16643 GCA_032273725.1 Panulirus interruptus
TCACATTTAACATTAAATAGGTTTTATGGTCATACTTGTGCTTTTCAAGTGCATGTATGCGTAGAAACTCGACATATATTTATTCCCAGAAGAAAAAATTAAAAGTATGACTGGGGAGATTGCATTCACCGTTATCTTTTGTAAATATATTTATATCTTCTCATAGATTTATGATTTTCTCTTTTAGGATATGTGAAACCTGGCCTGCCAGACTTTAAACCTCCACCAGTCTCAACAGTTATTAACGGCACCAACTGCAGCTTCAATTGCATTATGTCAGACGTTGGCTCTGGTGTTGCTGTGATTCCTATAATCTCTATCCTAGAAAGTATTGCTATTGCCAGTGCCTTCTCTGGTGGGAAAACCATAGATGCCACACAGGTAAAGTATGCCTCTTGCTCTGTTGCCAACAAGTCTGGTATTAAATTCAAATTTTCTCACTAACATTTTATAGTCAGCCAAAAACAATCTTGAAGCTTTTTTTTTAGATTTCCTTTGATTTAGGTTAAGTTAGCTGTTTGCTGTTGTAGGTAAAATGTTTTAAGAAGGCCATTGTCTGCTTCAAAATCTAGAAAAAGTAGATAAAAAGTTCCAAATGGAAATTGATTGAATGTTTGTGAACTTAAATCTCCATGGGATTGAATAAGCTTATCCTAGGCTTTAGCCAATGAGGTGTATATGTTCACATTACCATTTGCCATATATGTTCTCATTACCATTTGCCCAACATCATATCATATGTCACAGAAACCTGCCATTAATAAGAATTTTAGAATGTTTTGAGAATATTATGGTTGCTTGGTGAAAACTTGCTATCTTCTGCAATTTTTGTATAGACAGATAGGTATATGTACTTAACATTACTTTCTTGATGCTTTATGAAGTAGAGCCAATAATGAAATAAAGAAATTGGTTCAGTCTCCAGAAAATGATCAGTAAAGGGTTTTGCAACTTTATCACCATTCTAAAACCAGTGTAACTTCTTCAGGAAATGATTGCTTTAGGACTCTGCAATATCCTCGGTTCCTTTGTTCAGTCAATGCCAATAACTGGATCGTTCTCCCGTACTGCTGTCAATTCAACCAGCGGTGTTAAGACTCCTGCTGGAGGTTCCATAACTGGCTTCCTGGTTGTGTTGGCCTTGGCTTTTCTTACACCATACTTCAAGTTGGTATATACTAATTATTTTCTTGTTTTTGAAAGTTTCATTATCTCCTACAAGGTGATATTTTGAATGTGTGTGTGTGTTGTGTGTTGTGTGTGTAAGAAAAAGTGATTGTTTTTGTATTAAGGTGTTTTTGTACATTTGTACTTATATGGATGGAGAGAGGGTTTTTAAACTTAAATGGCCCCAACTCAGCAATATAATTTCTTTAATGCAAATTTTGTCTCAATGTTTACAGTGTTCCTCCTCCATTTGCTTCACTCATCCACTACCTTTCTCAGCCTGCCTATCCTTGTTTTCCACAATAATAGTAATATAGCTGTTTCTCTTGCTGATAAAGTCAGTCCTCCATTCTTTTCACAGGGGAAAGTCCGAGTGTCACCTTCTCCATGTAGTACAGTTAGATAGGGACTTGCTGATGGCATATACTCTATTTTAGTCTCTTACACGACCAGTAAGGAGTTTTAAGGCTTTTTTTTATAACCCCCTTAATCTTCTATCCTCAATTGTAGGCAAATAAAGGGCACCTCTCCTCCCTAGATCTCTCTCATTTCTGATACTATTTTTGTTGTAAAGTATATAATTGGACCTTCTGTACCAGTTCTCTGTGTCTCTTCACATGGGGAGATCATGCTGATGATGCACATTCTGCCTATGTCAAACACACCATGAATATTTTCAAGAGCATCCTACAGTTATGTAATTGAAAGCTGTTTGGCTCTTATTGAAGATATTGTTCACCACCCTCATAATCCCCCTGTGATTTTTTGGAGTTAGTTTGGCCTTATGTCCACCCCTATAAGTGCTTCACAGATTGCTTCATTGAGCTGTTTCTTCATATATGATATTAAAAGTTCATTGTATTTTCTTCCTTTCCCCAACTTCTTAACTTCGCATTTATTTTATTTGAAATTGAGTAACCATTTCATTTCAACCTATCCTGTTCCTGTTGCAAGATTACCACTCTTGTGAATGCCCCAGACCTCTCTAAGGAGTTTGATATTACTTGCAAACATTCATATATGATTGATCATACGGTGAACCCTTGTGGGACTTATCTTAATTACTTTCACTGATTTGATTAGAAGCATGTCACTGTTCTTTGCCCTCAACCAGTTAGTGAACTTTTGATCCGTTTACAGAATGTACCCCTGCTGCCAGTGACTGCAGTTCTGGCTTCATCACTAAATTCACTGGAGATACAGTATCAAGGGCTTCTGACAGTCCAGTAATTGTCAGCCCACGTCATTTTCAAGATTTAGTTTACTGTCTCATAAAAGTCCAGGAGGTTTGTTTGATGTAATCTCATTCATCTGAATCTGCGTTGCCTCGTATATAATATTGTTCCATTTAACCAAGAGTCCATCTGTATCTTCCGATTACCTTCTGTAGTAGCTAAAATATTATGCTTAGTGATAAATATTTGTAGTTTTGGGTAACCTATTTTTAACGTTTCCTAAAGATAGGTACCACATTGTCTTTGTTACATTTCATTTGATTATTAACCTTCATCAAATGAGTCCTTAAACACCAATATCAGCCTGTTTTGAGTTTCTGAACATTTTATGTATACATGTCGTCAGTTAATGTTTGGTATGTTGGTTTTATGTTGGTCCAGCCCCTTCATAAGTCCATTTATATTCTTTCGATGTGAGTGTGCATGAGTGACCTCTCCATCTCAGTACATTAATGTCAGGGGTCATGGATCTTGAATGGTAAATACAGCTTGAAACTTACATTTGATTCTTCACATACAACTTCATGTGCTAGTAATTTTGCTATTTGAATTCTTCAGTCTAGTGTAGGCCATGTCTGTTAGTTTTCTTATGGTAAAATGACCGAAGCTTGGGAGATTCTTCTAATTTTTTCAGTGTTTTTCATACTTTCTCCTTTCTTGCCTTCTTGCAACCTTTTGCATGCAGCCTTGCTGTTTTGCCTCCAATGTCTCCTTTAAAATATATATCTACGTAGGAAAAGAAAGAGGGAAAAAAATGTAGGGAATGCTGAGGTGGGATGCAAGGGGGGAAGGAGATAACATGTGAACTAAAATACTAAAAAATACATACAGATTTGCAAAAAGTATTTTTTTTATTGATTTGTATATTTTATGCACACACACACACACACACACACACTTTTTTCATACTTGATCGCCATTTTCTTCGCTAGTGAGGTAGCACCAGGAACAGACAAGGAAAGGCCACATCCATTCTCTAGCTGTCATGCTGTTAATACACCGAAACCACAGCTCCCTATCCACATCCAGGCCCCACAGACCTTTCCATGGTTTATTATTATTATTATTATTATTACTATTATTATACTACAAATAATGGCCCAGTGGTTGCTCTAGTAGTAGTAGTAGTCTTAACAGTTTATTCACTTTATAAGTAATATTTAACTTCATTAAATACCTTTAATGAAGTTAAATATTACTTATAAAGTGATATGGCACACTGGAATTTAGCATGTATGACACTTTGCCTTTACCCCAACTAACCCTTTCTTAAACTACCCCCAGAAAATGTATTAATTGATTAATTTAATCTCTCATGCCAGGCCTAATTTACATATGTGTCCATGGTGTGAAAAAGGTGTAATGCTTAAAAATGTTTTGGGGGATTAATGAGGGTAATTATCATCAAGTGAACAGGTGTGTTATTACGAAATAACCTCGCTATGATAACTCGTGTACATGTGTGAGGAAAACAGGATTTACTCTAGCGTCAATGATGTTAACGTGAAGGTGCAGAGAGATGTGTGTACATGTGTGTGGGGTGGGGGGGTTTAGATGGTTTAATGTTGGGGTTTTTAATGAGGGTTCTTGGGTTAAGTAGATGTTTGAAACATGACATCTGGAATCAGAAATCAGCATTTTACCAGCTCTATAGCACTTTTGCTTTACTTTTGTTGCAGATACATTCCTAAGGCAACACTTTCAGCAGTGATCATCTGTGCTGTGATATTCATGGTGGAGTATGAGATGGTTGCACCCATCTGGAAGACAAGACAATTAGACCAGTTGCCTCTATGGGGATCATTCCTCACCTGCCTGTTTTGGAAGCTCGAGTTTGGAATCCTGGTTGGCATAGGCATCAACCTGGCTATGCTTCTGTATGGTACTGCACGGCCAAAAGTTCATGTAAACACCATCATGAAACAGGTGAGTACTGTACTTGCAGGTATTGTCGTCGTTGTAATAATTTATAAGAGGGTGTCTTTTTATTAAACTCATTACAAACGGAAGCTGAATTCTATAAATGTTGTATATGTGCACCTACACTGAACCACAAATACATTTCCATGACCTATGTAGGCAGCAGGTAGCACAAATTCCTCCCATAGGAATATTACCCCATCTGCAGGAAAAAACAGTGTCTGATACTAAGTGCTATCATAGCTAAGCAAATTGGACTCAACATTGCAGCTAGGGAGAAGCAGACTGTTGTTGAAGGAACAAAAATTATGGACAGTAGGTATAAAATAAGGAGAGCATCAGGAAAGCTAGTAAGAATAAGGCAATGCAATGAAAATAGTTGGAAGCACTCTGAGAGCTTCAGTGAATAAGGAACACTTAGTGTGCAATATACAGGAAGCATGCTGATAGAGTACTTTTGCTAATAACATATGGATTTGAAATTTAAGTTTTTTCAGATACAGATAGGTTAAAAATGAAGGCAGTTGAAATTAATAATATGCAGAGTGTAATCGAAATTAAGAGAACAAAAAAAAATGAGTATATGAGGAGGATATGTGGGGTTAGCAAGTCATTAGAATGGCACCTACATGAAAGTTTACAAAAGTATGGCCCCACAGAATATATGGCAGACAAGTTTGATGACTGAGTTACAATAGTACAATTGAAAGTTTAAGGAAGGGTATATTACTATTTATGAGTACCGATGACAACATTTTGCATAAGAGGCAGGGTTAGCATGTAGTGGTAATCCTTGTAAGAGAGCATCAGACTTAGTGAATGACCCGTAATTCAGGTGGTGATTATGCCGGTGGAATGTTTATTGGTCATGTACATCGGAAGCATGTTGTTTATAGTGGAGTTGGAATGGGAGAGATGTAGTTTTCACGTGACAACTCAGTGTGCTTTGTGATTACTTATAAAGCATTCTTATAAGTGTAGAACTTTATTCACCTTATAACAGTGTACAAGGTTAAACAGGTTAATATACCTTATATGATGGATCCTTCCATGTATATGGTGAGGGAGTTGCAGGCAGTAGCTTTACCAATACCAACAAAGCAAATTTTAAACATTTGTCTTACATGTGTTAGTATGTATTGCTTATTCACAGTGAAAGTTTTGAATGTTTCATGTTCCACAGGATGGAGATGAACCCTATTATGTGTTAGTGGAGCCCCGAAGTGGTCTGTTCTTTCCATCAGTTGACCACATACGAGCAGAAGTGAGCAAAGCGGCACAAGTCACGGCTCAGGGAAATATGATGGTGGTCGTGGACTGTAGTCATTTTACTGGAGTAGATTATACAGCATCTAAGGTGAGTCACTGTCATATGTTATAAAACCCTTTTTACACCTTTGGAACAGTATAGCTCTTACAGAACATTATCTAAACAACACCCAGCACTTTGTTTTCACACCCTCCATGCTGACACACCAAAGAAAATTCTTCACTTTGACCTTCTGCTTTATCTTTAGTCTTCCCTACATTTTTTCTTAAATCATCTGCTCTGCTCTCATACACTTTCATCATATATAGTGTTCCACTCTGCTAAACTGGCTGGCTAGCTTGAAACTCAGAAAGGGTGGAAGGATAGTAACCACGTCACACAGTGTTAAACGAGAAGTTGAGCTTGAACTCTAAATAGGTGCTGGATTCTCAATGAAAGGTTTCATTGATTTGTGACACTTGAAATAATGAATTTAGTTAAGGATTTAGGTTAACAGAGATATGAAAAATATTGGAAAATATAGGATGTGTAGCATACATGATTATATAATGGGCTTCTACGGTGTAGTGGTTAGCATTGCTGACCATGGACAGCCCAGGTTCAAATCCTGGGTGCAGAAGTCAGCCCACAGCCAACCCAGCTGTTCATCCTCCACCTTGGGCTGGTTGATAAATGAATACCTGGCTTAGGTTTGGGTTTATACTTTTATGTTTACCCTCCTGCCCCAGGAACCCCTTCTGTGGAGCTCCCGCAATGGCCACATCCACTAGGTGGAACCATATATCAAGGAGTGGGGTGATGTGTGTATGTCTGTGTTAGGTGAATGCACAACAATTTAGGAATAAGTATTCATTGTATTCAGTATGGAAATTGCATCTTGGGCATATTGGATCTTGCGATATGTTGAATTTGTGTTGTAAAGTTGTAGATGAGTAGTGTCGAGAGCACACACAAGAAAGTAAAACTTGTATATGTCTGCCAGTAGACTGGAGTGATGGTGTTTAAGGCTTGGTTGGGAGGGCAGTTATGTTAGGGTTGTCGGTTCATTTTGATATGTACAATATATATTCTGTCAGTGCTGTGTTTGTTAGGGTGGGGGATCTGTGGTTACTTATGGAGTGGTTTAGATGAGAAGTGTTTGGGTTATTGCAGAGAATTGAGTGCTGAACATATTGAGGTGGGATTGTATTTGGAGAATCTCCATTTCACACTGAAGATGTTGTGTGCTTGTGGTAGGTAGGCAGCCAGTGGTTGTTCCGAGTACTCTGTTTTGTGTGGTTCGCAGCTGTGTTATATTTGCTTTTGACAGGGGTAGATGACCAGGCAAATGATACATAGTTTAGGGTGGTTTATGTTTGTTTGTAGAGGATACCAAGGGATTCTTTTTTTTGTCCAAATCTGGTAAGAGTAAGTGTGTGTGGGCATCTAACTTGTTTGTTTCCTGTGTGTTGATGTTTGTGGTGTGGAGGGTGAATGTAATGTGTATTTCTTCTGCCCAGAATAGTTGGAACTTTGTTAAGTGGGATTAATTGGCCATTGAATGTGACAAGGGAGAATGGATTCCTTTCTGTCTGGTGTTAAAAGGGTAACTGAAGACGTATGAGGAGATGCAGACATTCTGTTCTGGGTGAACCAGTAGTTAAATATTTGTTGCTGCTTGTGTAGTGTCAGGGAGCTGTGATGTTAGTGTTAGGTAGTCTGCATATGAGAGGACCTTCACAGTGTGGACTGCAAGAGGTGATGGAAGGTCATGTAGGAAGAGGTTGAAAATGGCTATACAAAGAACTGCTTCTTGGAGAACTCCATCGTAGATCTTTAAGATTTCCCAGGGGAGACCTTTGTGAGAGAGTCTGGGTTGGGAGCCAGCTATATGGTTGGCCAATCAGTTTTTGTCACTGCTGTGGAGGGTGGTTTCAAGTCTTTTGGTGTGAAGATGTGTTGGAGGATTTTGTCAAATGCTTTGCTAATGTTTATTGCACCTAATACTGTATGGGAGGGGGAAGGTTGTGGTTGGTTGAAGCTATCCAGTATGTGTTTTGTTAGGTCTGTGTTAGTGTGGTAGTGGAGTGATTGGGTCTAAAGCCATGCCATGTTGGTGAGAGTGGGATATATTGCTTGATTCTTATGTAGATCAGCTTTTCAGTGTGGATACTAAAGATAGTTATGATATGATATAGGGTGGTAAGAGGAAAGGGACTTGTTTGGAAGGTTTCAGGATGGGTACTGTGTTGGCAAGTTTCCAGTTGTTCGGGATTTTTGTTGTGTAGCCAAAAGAAGTGGTTGAAGATATCTTTAAAGTGTTTGGATTCCATTTGAATCGAAGTGTTTTATGTGAAAGTTTGATATGTTGTTAGAGCTTGTAGCAAGAGAGTTCTTTAAGCTTTTAATTGCATTGTTTATATCTGGGGGCAAAGGGTGGGTGGGCACTTGTTTCCGCATGGACTTTGTGTAGGTTTTTCATGACTTACCTGTTTAGGGTTGTGGTTGGTCTACGGTGACTATTGAGAAGTTTCATGAGTCTGTTTGTGTGTTCTTTGGGGAAAAGGATGTTGATGGATTGGATTCAGAAGTGCTTCATATGTTCAGGGTTGGATTGTTGTGGGAGGTGTGGAACTTCCTTAACCCTTAAAAACTGATCTTTGATTCTTTTTTCACGCTAGTGATTTGACATTTGTATGGGTACTAGGTATGGCCTTGGTGTTTGCCCTTCGGAGGCAGCTTAAGTGGCAACTTAGTGATGCCACTTATTCTTATGCACACTTTCCTCCACCACTTCGCTTGGGAATCCACGTTAACTTCAGCATATACTGTACTTTTACATGCGTATCTTTCATTTTATGAGAAACGGAAAATTTGAATTACACTTTGTAAAACCTTACCATCACCACCCCCCTAAGGAATCTACTTGTTGACTTTACTGTTATACCACAGCCATGTAAAGTATGTTGGCTCATGTTTTGTGCATATTTTTTACTTTACCATGGCCTTCAAGGTTTATTCATAGGTGCTATTCAACACACTGGATAAGAATCTAGGATCTAAAGGTTATTTTTTCATCTTATAAGCTATATCATTGACTTACATAATCTTTGGATGTTTTAACAAACTTCTCACTCTTTTTGTGAACAAGTAACAATTTAGAGAATATTAAGTCATTGAAATAGCCACAGAAAGTAATTTCAAAAATGAAATATTTTTCTCCTCTGTAATAATGGAGTAAATCAAGATGCCTAATACCTTCATCTTATTAAATTTTCCCAGGTATGGTTTAAACACTCAAAAAGTGACCTGGCTGGCAGGGAATGGTGTGGTAGGTCAGGCTTTACTGTTAATGTCTTTGCCAACCTCTTATTTCCTCCCATCCTCTACTATTCATAATAGCCTACGCTTGAGGTCACACTAGGCACTTATATTGTGTGTTGTGAATGATCTTATCACTACAGACAGAATGGTGAAAAATATTGTCAGAAAATTCTTTTCATCTCTTTTTGAAATTTCAGGGAATCAAGGTTCTATGCAATGACTTTGAGAAACGACATCAAGTTTTGGTGTTCAGTAATGTTACAGCGGGTGTGAAGCGGGGCCTTACAGCTATTAATGAGAATATCAACATTGCCTCGACTCCAGAGCAACTGCAGAGCCTACTAAAATGTATGTTTCATGATCATTTTCCCAGTAACTCTTGTCATGTTATGATGACTAATATTGCTTTTGCTTAACTTTGCATTCTGCTTAATGGCTTTGGTTGTGTAAGACTGTGTTTTCTCTGTTATCTTGTCAAGTGTTTTCAGGTAAGTTAAGTTTTATGGGAAAATCTTAATTTTGTGTCTTGTCGGTTTTTGTCTCTGTTAATTGTTTAGGAAAATTTCAATTACTTTTGATGTATAATTGAACAGCAGTTAGATCAGCAGCAGTTATGAAAACAGCTTAGTTCTGAATGCATAAAAGATAAACATACATGTAAATACCTAAATGAGCCACCCCAAATTAAGTAGTGCTCCATACTGGGATGAATAAGACTTCTGTCAGTATGAAATAGATGTTCATAAAAGAAATAATTATGGCACCTGTACAACACCCCTAGCTTTTAGGAAGCACATTTTGTAATGTTATTATGGGGAGTTTCCAAGATAGAGTGAAGTGTTTATGCTCAACCTGTTCATGCCATTGCATGGATGAATTGTGGTGTTTTAAAACTGAACAGAGGCAAAGAATGATATTTAGAAAGAGAATTAGGTTTCAACTGCATTTTAAACTTTTGAATTTAACCAGGTTTCTACTTCCCAATTGTGAGATATTGCACAAGTCCGAAGTGTTTTGTTGGGCTTAGTTTGAGAAAGAGTTAATATTAGAGTGAGGAAGGGAGGAAAAATGAGTTAAACCATGTTGAGTAGAATCATCAGCATGAGTGAATAGGGTTAAATGTTAAAGATCATTTATGGAGAGAAGAGAGCAAGAAATAAGACAGAGCCCTGAGGGACATCACTGTTGAGAGAATAACAGGGGGATATTTACTTCATCAACAACTACTGCAATGCACCAGATAGAGAGGAAGCTATTCATTAAGGAACAGTGAGAAGCTAAGACACCTAAGAAAGGAATTCTGGGAAGCAAAGACACACCCTGTCAGATGCTTTGGAGATGTCGAGGGTCACATCAAAAGATTCACCAAAATCTCTGAAGGAGGAGAATGAAAGACAAGTCACATAGGAGAGATCACTGGTAAACCTTGCACCACGAAAGCCATTTTGCTAATCAGAAAGAAGGGAATGGGATTGTTTGAGAAAAAGAGAGTTAAGTAGAGCTTCAAAAACTCTGAAGATAGCAGAAGTAATAGTGCAGAAGTTTGAAGGGTTAGAGCAGTCCCCCTTCTTAGGGATGGTTTGCACCAAGGCTTGCTTCCAAAAAGGGAAACTTCTAGGTTGTAAGACAGAGATGAAATTGGCGACCAAGGATTGGAGTTACGTCAGAGGCACATTCCCTTAGAATTTGAGGAGGTGTGCCATCAGGGTCACACGCCTTGTCCCCTTGAAGCTGGGAGAGTACTCAGAGAACCCTGCATAAGGAATAAGAAAGGAAACAGGCTCAGCAGGAGGAGAAAAACTAGATGCAAAATCATCCGGAGTAAAATTAGAGAAGAATAAGGTACCAAAAAGAGCAGCTTTATCATCCGGCAAGTTAGCTGCACAGTTAATTGATCAAGCTGGAATAAAGGAAGAAAGGTTGAATAACAAAAGTTAATGGAAATGCTTGTAGTTATGGACCAGAAAGATTTGTCAGTATACGAAGTCAAATCAGTGCACTTTCTTCTGGTGAAGGTGAGTTTGACTTTAAGGTGGACAACTTTTTAGTTATTAATAGGAAAAATGAAAGCTGAGGAGAATTCAGAGGAAGGAAAGAGTTTCATGGCCAAAACTACTCTGTCCCTGATACAAATGGCAATACAGCAGGAGATATCTTATCATGAACTGGGGAGGAAAAAATCTGGTAGAAGAAAAGATGCAGGACTCCATCCCAGCCAAAATAACCTCCATTATACAATCTGAACAGCTAAATGCATCTCAGCCATTGATACAGTCAGTATCTGTCTTGAGGAAAGCCAGTAAAGAAGCTGCAGAGAGATGACTGCTGAGCGAGGGAATTAGGGAGTGAGCGAGCCCAATTACAAGTGATGAGGATAAGATTGTGGTCAAAGAACCCCCCATGGGAGCAGATAAAAGTGTATAAATAATGGGCGGGTTAAGACTTCTAAGTATATTTTTAGTTAATATACTTTTTTTGGACATATAAGGT
This sequence comes from Panulirus interruptus, assembly GCA_032273725.1. Classification (NCBI taxonomy): domain Eukaryota; kingdom Metazoa; phylum Arthropoda; class Malacostraca; order Decapoda; family Palinuridae; genus Panulirus; species Panulirus interruptus. The sequence goes on from JAUTYZ010231611.1 coordinate 11,386, forward strand.
GAGTTATATGTTTAAACATGTGTAATGAAGATTATTTTATGGACTATGAGAAATAACCTTATTCAGAATGCACTTGTATAATACATGAGTTGTTTAACTGTGTTTGTATTGTACCACATGTTTCTACTTTCTGTAAGAAGTAACAGCATTTCACAAAAAGTAGTCTCGATACATTATTAGCTAGGGGTCATCTAAGATTATTATGGAACCTCCTTGTTAAGGCTGCTTGTGGTGGAGTACAGCTTGATGCAACAATGTGTCTGTTGATGAAGCTTCAGCAGAATCTAATTGCTTGAAAGTCCAGTATAACTGTTTTTTTCCACTGATATGCCTGAGAGTTCATATACATCAAGAGGACCACTGAAAATTACATGATAGATGAATAATGTTAAAATTTTACATTACTACAGGATTGATTCTGGTCCAGGTTGTGGTAGACTGAATTAATACCTTTTCCTAATATTTTACAAGAAATTTAAATAGCAGTAAGGCAGTGTCATACTCATAGCCTGTTTCTGTGATATATTTCAATTAAGTCTCAGACACATATCCAACAATGCTTAAACACTTCTCCAATAACTCTCCATTTAACATATCTTCAGCAGTTCTCCAAAGCTTTTTCTAGTGTTTTCCGACAGTGCTCAACATACTTCCAGTAGTTTGGATTCAACATACCAGCAGCACATTTTTATTTGTCTTGTAACCCAGGAGCTTTGTTTCAGCACTTCAAAATATTTCATCACTTTTCTGTCCTGTATTTCTCCTGCACAGCTCTTGTGCAAGCATTTAAGTATTTTATCATGTTCCTCTCCAATATTTCTGCACATAATCACTTTCATCATATCTTGTTTGAGATTTCTACAATACTGTTTTATCAGTTCACCAAAATTCTTATAGTGCTCCCATAACGATTCTACAGTACCACAGTTGCACCTTTTCATTGTTAGTACATCAGAATTTTGTCGCATTATCCTCAGTAATCCCCCAAAACCAAAGTAACAGTTATCTAGTATATTTGTAGTTGCCCATTGTTTGTATAACATTTTGCGTGGGGATCCTGCATTCAATGTGGTAACAGCTTCTTGATTACATTATAAACAGAGAGATGTATATAAATCTAAAGATTTTTTTTTTTGTGGGTTATCATTATGCAAAGTAGGAAATAAAGCCATAATTGCCATAGATTTAACTTTCATCTCATAAGGATTTACAGTATGAAATTTAGTATTTCAGAAGTAGTGTGTCTTACTATTCACTTTAATAGTTGTCTTTATTGAAGGCATTTAAGATATATATATTTCCTTAGCAGTTCTGTAAACCATTCCAAACTGATTTATGAATTAACAAATTCCTACATTTATTTTTCTTTGCTGTTACTCTCTGCTCTTGACAAATGACACAAATGACGGTAAAAATAAGAACAACACTTTTTTGGAATTTTTTGTTAGTTTTTCATTTTCTATCCAATACCAGTGTTTTAGCCTGTCTTAACTAACTTTTCTGGCAGGCTCAGTGGTGCCTGCAGCTAATGGTAAAGCCGACCACAGTAATGGTCTCCTCTCCATCATTGCTTCTGGCTCGGAAACCCACATGGATGGTGTTGTAAGGCAATATAATGGAGTTTCACATCCTCAGAGTTGAAATGGTCCTGTCATGTACCCTTCTTCAACTGATTATAGCGTATATGATTAGGGATGTGCAGTAGCACATTTAGGATTTTGGGGGCCCTGGGGCCAAAGTATTCATGTCCCTCCCACTTCTGCAGATCTTTGAAAATGTAATGAAACCATATGTAGCACATACTTTTTATGTTCCTTAGTAAATTATATTAGTTTGATGCATTTCCAGATTTCTGATAACTTTAATTTTTTTCATACTTGATTGCCATTTCCTGTGTTAGCGAGGTAGTGCCAGGAACAAAGATAGGCCACATTTGCTTACTTCAAATAGGAAATATATGTCAGGTTAATAAAAAGAAAGCCTAAAGTACAATGTGACCCATGTACCTGGCACCACTGGTCTTCTAGTTACAATGCTTGACTGGCACCATATGAGTGATCTAGGATTGCAAAAGGAGAAACACGAGGGTACATCAGACCTTTAAGAATTTTCAACTTTATCACAATCAGATAAGCTACATGGGGGCCAAGAGCTGATCAGGATTGGAAATGATTAGAGCAGTAATAATTTAAAAAAAGTCGGGTCTTCTCTTTAGGGCTTTCCAAACTATCAGGCCCTGGGATAATTCAAGGAAAGTCAGATCCTCTCATTTTCAGGGCCCAACTGGGCTACCAGGCCCTGGGATGATTACAAGGAAATTAGATCTTCTCAATTTCAGAGTCCTCAAGGCAATCAGGCACTGGGATGATTAAAGGAAAATGGGATTTTCTCATTTTCAAAGCCGCCCAAACTATTGGGCCCCGGGGCCACCCTCCCTTAGCACACTACTTGCTACTACCCGCTCATATGGGTACTTTGTATTAGTTTCTGACATAATGGTTGTTATCACACTCATATGGTTTAATTAGGTTGGATCATTATGTGTTTCACTAATTTACATTCATGTAATATTGCAAAATCTAACAGGGTAACAAGTCTGCCCAGGGCATTGGGTATCCCTGATCTGAGACAGTCTGCTGGGTTGGGTCTGGGGACTCCAGCTCTAGAGATTTTTTTCCAGAAAAGATGCATTCCTGTATGTGCTCAATCCCTCACATCAAAAGGAAAGTGCAACAGTTAATCATAATAGACAAATATGAAAACAAAACCTTGCAACAAAGTAGTTTTTCAGACCAGTTGGATTTTTAACATGTAACAAAATGGATTCTAAGTTCTGTTTAAACTCAGAGCATATGAGAAATCAAGATGAGAGAAATATATACAGTGCATAAGATAAATAAACAGGAAATTCATGTATAGGTAGAATATTGAAAAATCTCTAATCTTCAGGACCAAGTAATGTTTGGATTTTGGAATTTTATATATTTTAGAAACACAAGGCCACAGATCGTGATTTAAACATATCATAAACTCAACAGAGACAGTATAGAGAAATATACATGTATGTGTGGTTTCTGTGCATGGCTTACGACAGCTAGAGAATGGACATGAGTAAGCGAGGCCTTTTCTTCATCCGTTCCTGGTGCTACTTCACCAACATGGGAAACGGTGAACAAGTATGAAAGGAAATTTTTTTTTTCATCCTTGCCTGTTGTTTCCTGCCCTTGCAAAGTTGTGCCATATACAGAACAATGGCCTCATTAAGTCACATCCACTTTCTAGCCATCATATTCATTTCGCCAAAATCAGAGCACATCATCCACAACCAAGCCATGCATTCATCTGAGCTGTTTGTATGCCCTCGTTCAGCCTTTTCACAGTATATCACCTGCCCATATACCACATCGCTCATTTCATTCTGTCTCCCCCATGCCTCTCACCCTCCTGAATATTCAGTCTCCTCTCCCCTCTACATCTTATAACAGTACTTTTGTTTACATTACCTCTCAACTTCCTCCTTTCAGTTTCTGCAGAGTCTCACTCAAGTCTCCCACCAGAACCACGTGTAATCTGCAAACAGTATCCGACTCATCTCCCAGGCTCCCCTAAACCCACTCCTTGTTCCATGACCTTTGCATTTACCTCTTACCACCCTGTCCATGAACAGACTGAAGAGCAATGATGACATCACACACACATTGACATAAACCCGCCTTCAATTGAAACCACTCACTCTTCCTATTTACATGCACACTTTTTTCTCCTAAGAAAAACACATCACTGCATTTAATAGCTTTCCTCCTACGCCATATATTCATAACACCTGCCACAAAGCATCTCTATCAACCCTATCATACGCTTTCTCCACATCCATATATGCTACATACAGATCCTTCTGTTTCTCTAAGTATTTCACACACATTCTTCAAAGCAAACACCTAATCCACACATCCTCTAACACTCCTGAAATCACAATGTTCCTCCCAAATCTGATGTTCTATGCATGCTAACACCCTCTCAATCACCACTCTTTCATACAATATACTGGGTACACTCAACAAATCCTTGGGCACCTCACCATGATCCATACATATAATGAAAATCCTTCCTAACCAATCACAGTCACCACCCTTTCTTAAGAAATTCAACTGCAATACCATCCACTCCAGCCAACTTTACACATTTCATCTTACTTTAGGCTTTCACCACCTCTTCTTTCTTCACTAAACCACTTATCATGATTTTCTCACAATGCATACCTACCCAACCGAAACACCCTACACCTGCTACTCTATCATCAAACACATTCAACAATCCTTCAAACTGCTCACTTCATCTCCTCTTCGCCTCATCACTGCCTGTTACCACTTCCCCATTTGCCCCCCTTCACTGATGCACACATTTGCTCTCATTTTTCACACTTCATTAACCTCATTCCAAAACATCTTATATATTCTCCATTAAGTTTGCTGATACTTGCTCACCCCAATTTTCATTTGCTGTCTTTTTTAGCCCCTGCACCATCCTCTTGACCTCCTGCTACTTTGTTTCATACATCTCTGAATCACTCACACTCCTTCACCATAAATACTGCCCATATACATCTCCTTTCTCTTTCAATAACAACTTAACTTTATCATCCCACCACTACTACCCTTTCTCACCTGCCAATCTCCTAACTTTCACATGCCACACACTTCTTTCACACATGCCGGTACTGCTTCCCTAAATGCCTCACGTTTCTCACCCACTTACTAAGTTTTGTTTACTCTCACATTTTGTTCTTCTTAATCCTGGCTTAACCCCTACCCGGCCATCTTGGTTTTCCTGGTAGATATTCCCAGTGACCCATCTCATCCAAATTTACTTTTTGTCTTATCCTACGTTACCCCTGTCTCTACATACGCCTTCGCGGATGTTAATACGCTCAACTGAAAAACACTAATACACAATTGGGACGCACTAGACTGTACGCATGGAATTATACGCAAATTAAAATCGTTAGTCTAACCACGCTTCACAATTTATCAAGGTTTAGATGTTTAAAATCTTAATTCTCATCTAAGACTTTATGAAGTCCGGCATTATCAGACTTCACTGCACAATGAATCAGAATGCCATCTGTCGACGATGGGATAAACTAGTTTCTTAACGAAGGCTCGGTGCTGGCGCATGCGCAGCAACCCACTTTCCAAATATAGCTCGACAAGGCCTTGTAGGCGAGGTGCAGGGAGAGCAGTGGAGGCAGTGGGAACCGG
>JAUTYZ010231723.1:0-10389 GCA_032273725.1 Panulirus interruptus
GGTCCTAGATGGTCTGTTACTGTTGGATTTTCCTTGTATTCCTTTGTACATGTTGAAGCAGCTACTAGCAATCAACAGGAAGATTAGTAACTGCATCACAGAAGACGCATTACCCTTCCCAAACTCACCAACTTCACTCGTAGACTGAAATGTTTGCGATTCTTGTGCGACAGATGTAATAAGCTCAAGGGCTTGAACAGTTTATAAGTTCTGGTGATCAACGTATCAAGATTTAAGCTGAGTTATCTTGATGAGCAGAGTGAGTGAGAGGGGCCACAGGAAAGCCTCTACACGGACATCCCGTATGTAAGTGCCGCGTAATCCCAATGGATTCCTGAACCATAGTGTAGGTTATGGTGATATGTACATCTAGGTCTTCTCTGGAACAATGATGTACTGGATGCACAAGTGGTGGACACCTTCGTTATATGAGGCTGTAATAATTCAAGAGTCCATCACTCAAAACGCTGATTATCGATTATAAAGAGACGATACTTAAATCAACGAAGCCACGAAGCTAGAAGGAGCTATACATGATATGCTCGTCTCATTTCTAGGCTTTTTTTTTCTGTAGCACTCTTCGAAAGGCCGTTTTCTTCCGGGTATGTCTGCGTATACTCAAATAACGCAGGCTCCCCATGTATGGCGTACAAACGTAGATACGAGGTAGCTACATTATTCCTGTTGCTGTATAGAACTCTACTTTTTGCCTAACCTCAGATTTCTGTTGGGTTTAAATTTCCTCATTCTATCTCTCGCTTCTGATAAACAGTGTTGGGAAGTTTTGTCAAACTCAAAGAAGCAACCTTTATAAAAGAAATATATTAATCCAGGTATAGAGTGCAAACGTGTCTATTCCTGAGGGTTTTATCAAGATGAAAATGGTTGGAAGCAATACTGTCATTCATCAAGGGATGGTTGTTGCACTAGTAGTCATTCCTGCATCATTAGTTACAGTAACAATATATATTAGTATGCTATACAAACTGAACTAAAACACAAGTGTGTGTAATGCACGACAATATATGTACTTGGTGATAGTACTGGCGTTTGTTTATCTAACAGCTGATTGCTAATATTATACTGTGCTACGTCGAACACTGGTGCACATCCATCACAGTGGGAGATAATTTTAGTCGTAATGATAACAAACACAACACACACAATAGAGTGGCGCTAAATGTGTCATTACTCATTTCATGATCACGGACGATCTGCGTCGACCCTGTGCCCTCCGGCCTCAGACGGGTTTAACTGCCACTCCTACTACCATATGAAACTATGTAACGCGTGTAATGAAACATCTACGAGGAATTGTAACATCCTGTGTAATATTAACCCACTGGGATCTGACTAAGACCCTTTGTGACCTCTGTAATCCTTTTGCGCTACCGCTCACAGGATGAGCATGGGGTGCACAATAAACTTCCCGGAGTTACCGGCACAGATCAATGAAGGCGTGGTGGTGTTGAGGGAGGGTGTGGTGGCCAGAATAGGAAGGCGTGGTGGTGTTGAGGGAGGGTGTGGTGGCCAGTATAGGAAGGCGTGGTGGTGTTGAGGGAGGGTGTGGTGGCCAGAATAGGAAGGTGTGGTGGTGTTGAATAGAGTTTTAGTAAGAGTTTGTTGTTGGAGCGTCTGCTTACTGTAAATACAAACCCACTAGTTTATGGCAATTGCTCAGAGGCTCCAAACCCTCCGCAGGAGCGAGCAGAAAAGGGCATAAAGGACCTGAATCTGTGAGTTAACAATAAAACCTAAGGCTTTCCTATCTATATATTGTCATTACTTCATATGAGAGATCTTATCACTATATAATGGCAGGTGTCTGGTGTTAAAGATCTCCTCCCTGTATGACGTCGCCATCATACGTTAGAGATCTGACTTTCCTATGTTTTCTGTACTTGGTGTTTACAGCCTCATCTTGGTATATCTTGAGCATGTCATGTAAAGTGTTACTGCCACCTGTTGGCAGCCCTAAACCCCAAGTGTCTCATCTGTGTCACCTTCAACACTGAATGTTAATGTTTACTCTTATGTTTACTTACTATGAATGCTAATGTTTACTGTCATTTGCAGCACCTGGTGTTCAGCCCGAGAACATGATACGTGTCTGGAAGATTTTCTGTCTGCCAGACTGCCACATGAACGAAGTATAGAAGAGCCTTAACACATACAACAGTCATATAACTGATTATAAACTGGAGCATTAACAACAGCAGAAGCAGCTGAAGAACATCAGCGACAGTGAGAGTGTGTAACAAAAGCAACAACGGAGTCAACTGAAACAGAGATAATAACAACAGTAAAGTGACAGTAACATAGATAAGACATTAACACATGAACCAAGTCAGAAGAATCTGAGGAAAAGGTTTCTGTGTAAATGAGAAGTGCCACCACAGCTTGAGGATTGTTGCTGCTTCTGGAGTGCTTCCACTCAGTACACTCATTAACAACATTTTATTATAAGGGCATAAAAGTTAATGATTACTACAGTCAAGTTCTTGACAATGTATTCATCATTAACACTAATACAGAGATGTATTTTGCAGTTAATTTTCTCAAAAGTCGTCACCCGCCTTCGTGACAGTCACTTTGATACAATACTGTAAATGATGATATGTTACTCACTAATCGGTGTCATTGCCAAATTAACTATACATCAAAACTCCGGCATGAATTGTGCACTGACATATCACGCATGGATAGAATGAGATATAACCTGCTTATCCTTATTTCTTAAAGGTAATCGCAGGATGTATGCAAAGATTAAACACTTCATGTTGGAATGTAGCCAGCAAGTACGAGTCAGTCATTGTACTCATTACTGAAATTGATTAAGAGCAACCACAAGTAGTAGACTGAGTGAACGAAAGCCTGTTGGACAGTAGATGCAGAGGGATAACTAAGATTTTACTTGTAAGAGTAGTAGGAACAAATGATAAGTTGGGAGGAATATACAGAGTAAGCCACAGGAACCAACTGTCTAGGTGGTTATGCTGGGATGAATTTTTTTTTTGTTCAACTGTGAGCGAGAGAGGTGTAGGGAGGGAAGGACCTGACCTCAGATGACCATGTTGGGAAAGGCAGACGTGAGACAGAAGCCGCTGAGTTCTCAACCAAGCACGGATTGTGGCCAGTTCATGTCACTGCAGTTGATTCTGGCTGACCTAGATTAGGTGCACCTCTCTTCACTATACACGGCCTGTGAGCGGTTGGTCTCACAGCAGATGACTCTGGGTGACCTAGGGTAGGTTGGTTCGAGACTAATGCATCATTCTCTACTACACAAGAATTGTGAACTGTTTATCTCAGTACGGTTTACCTAGGGTGAAATAAAGTAGGGTGGGTCGAGAGCAGCGCACCACTCATCGACCTTGTCCTGTACATCCCACACACAACACCAGCCGGGGTCATTCACTCCACCTCTGGTATTCAGTCAGCGAACTTCGAAGGCTCTCGTGGGCTGCAGCTGTGGACTGTAGTATTGTTATTGTACAAACTTGTGTCATGGAGGGCAGACGAGTGACATGTTTACTTTGCTACAAAATATTTTTCAAGAACTATAACCTGAAAAGGCACATGGTCACACATACAGGTGAGAAACCTTTCAAATGTTCCCGGTGCCAGAAAAGCTTTACTCAACGTTCTAGTCTTGAAAGGCATATGAAAGTTCACTCTGGAGATAAACAGCATCACTGTTCACATTGTCAAAAGAGCTTCTTCGAGAAAAGTAGTTTAATGGAACACATGACTGTTCATTCAGAAAAGAAGCCATATGAATGTTCACAGTGTGGAAAAACTTTCCCCTGGAGCACTTCTTTAGTGAAGCACATGACTATTCATTCAGGAGAAAAACCATATAAATGTTCACACTGCCAAAAGACCTTTTCCCGAAGGGATTTTTTAGTGTTACATATGACTGTTCATACAAGAGAGAAGCGATATGAATGTTCACAATGCCAGAAGAGCTTTCCTTGGAAGAGTTCTTTAGTAAAGCACAAGACTATCCATACAAGAGAGAAGCCATATGAATGTTCGCACTGCCAAAAGAGTTTTCCTCGGAAGAGTTCTTTAGCACAGCACGTGATCACCCATACAGGGGAGAAGCCATATCAATGCTCACACTGCCAAAAAAAATTTCCTCGGAAGAGTTCGTTAGTAATACACACGACAACTCATACAGGAGAAAAGCCTTATGAATGCTCTTACTGCAAAAAGAGCTTTCCTCAGAAGAGTTCTTTAACACAGCACATAAGTTTTCATACGAGAGGGAGGCCATATGAATGTTCACAATGCCAAAAGAGCTTCCTTTGGAAGAATTCTTTAGTACGGCATATGACAATTCATTCAGAAGAGAAGCCATATGAATGCTCTCACTGCCAAAAGAGCTTTCCTTGGAAGAACTCCTTAGTGCAGCACATGAACGCTCATACAAGAGAGAAGTCATATGAATGCTTACAGTGCCAAAAGAGCTTTCCTCGGAAGACTTCTTTAGTAAAGCACATGATTATTCATACAGGAGAGAAGCCATATCAATGCTCGCACTGCCAAAAGAGTTTTCCTCGGAAGTGGTCGTTAGCAGAGCACATGAAAATTCATACAGGAGAGAAGCCATATGAATGCTTGCAGTGCCAAAAGAACTTCTCTGTGAAACGTTCTTTAATGCAACACATGAAAGTTCACATAGGAGAAAAGCCTTTCATCTGTAACAGTTTTGGTAAAGGATTCCACTATAAGGTTTGTCAGACAAGCCATATTTCCAGCCATGTTCAGCATCAGTGGGACAAGATGATGCCTTGTCAGCAAACACTGGACGATCCCTTGACAGTAGGGAAGTCTGGTGATCCTGAGAGAGTGAAAGAAGAAGTTGGTTGTTGTGAAGAATCCGTCATCTACAAAATGGACCATTGTTCAGTGCGGACCAAAATTGTCCCCAAATCGTCCCTAAAGGCTGAGATAGATGGCATTAGCATAGTTAAGGAAGACTTATGAGCTTTTTGAGGTTAATATCTGAAATTATGAAATACCTACCTTATGCAAAACAGCCATTACAAATGGAGAATACACCTTAACATCTATGAAGCAATGGAAAGAAATAATCATAAGTATGACAGCAGTTGCACACCTTGGAAGCTGTCTTATCGAGGGTGATGACGTGGGCAGGTATTGCACAAAATGTTTACATTCCACGCACAGACTAGTCCAAAGGTCCATGAGGCCCATAAGATGCGTCTGCACTACCTGGAATATAAAATATACCCAAATATGAAGCAATGCAAAACAAACTAAAATCAGTTTAGCAATTCACCAGTCCCAAGAGTTGCTGAAGGAGGTGGCTGGAAACATTTAGGTGGTAAATCTCTCCGAACATCACACGTGCCATTTCAAGACTAGTCTCTAGTGTACTCTCCTAGCACGTTTATGTTATTCTCATCCACATTTCCTATACGATCTACCACGTCTCTATTTTTTTTTTCTATACAAACGTCAAACGCTGGTTGTCTGTAGGTCAGTGGCTGGTCAACCTCCTCCTCCTGCTGCTGTCCCAGACAACAGTTAGGGAGGTGAAATATGGCCAAGTTGGGTTTGTTTGGATTATGTTTCACGTACACAGGATGTCTGTAAAGTATATACACAGCAATTAGATTTCGTAACTTCAGAGCTAGTTCGTATCAGCTGGGATGATTATTCATTTTTCAGACGTAATAAGATCATTACAGAGCGTAGATTTTAATCCATGATACGTGAGAAGAGCTTTTATGAAACCTTGAGTGGGTTGAAGACAAGGAAGGCGATGTTGGCTGTATATGTTCAGCCCACCCGGGCTGGGTCATGCGAAGGAGAAAGTACGCAGGCGCTGAAAATGGCTACAGGGGTGTGCGGACAGGCACGCCTGCTGCTCCCGGACATCTGATGTCTTCAGCTAATTAATGTCAGTGTGTCAGGAGAACGTCCCCCCTCCCCACCCCACGACCTGTGCTTGAGGTCAGTGCTGGGTCGTGATGACTGAAGGGGTCAGAACCAAACACGCTGCGTGTGTGTGTGTATGTGTGTGTGTGTCTATCTGTCTGTGAGTGTGTGTGTGTGTGTGTGTGTGTGGACAAGGTAAACAAAGCATGCACGTACATTTGCACTATGGCCTTTATTCATACGTGTGGGAAAGACCATCAGCACTTCGGCGTTTGTAACTGCCTACCTAAATGGGGTGTGGCGGGTGTGTGCCAGTTTTCACAAAGGAAACTAATGGTTCAGATATATCAGTGCCCCACGCTGCACGGTCACCATAAACACATCACGGGCCGTAGCACAATAGGACCTGACGAGTATCGCTTGCCTCTGAAAGATGGGGAGAAAAAACGTTGTTCATGTTGTTTAAAGTGTATTGTTGCCAGACAGGCCACCTCGCCTGGATATATTTCATCTTCTGTTCTTATAGAATCACTCTCTTAGATAATGTTTATTACTCTGTTTGTCAGACGTTAAGGAAATGATTCTTCTGTCCTGCACAACCTTGCTTGTTTCGCTTCTGTCCCATCTCATATTTATCTTCGTTTTATCACGAGTCATTTTTCGAATGTAGTTTTCCCTGCCGGTGTTTAAATGAGGCAAAATATTTAAAGCATTTTGCGACAGGATTTCTGCGTTGTAAGAGGAACGACAGTACGGAAGGTTAACCTTTCAGGATTACATTGTTACCAATTATAACTAAACTGGAACACTGATAACTTGCCAGGATTGCATCACAAAGTTGTATTAATGATAACAATGCTGGTCTTAAAACAAGTTTCCGTCGGGTCCCCACGACCACTGCACCAGAACTGGATGTTCAGATGTTTATAATACAGGTTGGGGGTATCCAGCCAGGTGCTGACGTCATAGAAAGGCACACTACAGTTCTCAGCCCAGAGGACGCAGTCAGTCTGGTCCCAGGGCGTCAGTCAGGAGACCCGCCCCAGAGCTGCAGGAGTTTCAGGGAAGCGGAGGAACCTCAGAGGACACCACGTGAATGGCCAGCTGATCAAACCTCAAGATAAACACTGGGGCATTCACCTCTCCTGACAGTAGACCACCTACATGCAGCACGACACAGCGACGACCCCTTGATCACGACGGTACGCCCTTTGAGTCTGATGGCGCGACCTTTGACCTGACGTTTACGGATCAGGTCAAAGGCTAGGCCATAATACCCTAGGGTCGCACCAACGGTTGTACGGTCGTTGTCAAGGGTCGCACTGTCGTGTTCGAGGGTCGTACCGTTGTGCCTAAAAGTCACATCGTCGTGCTCAAGGATTGCACCTTCGTACTCAAGGGTTGCACCGTTGTGCCCAAAGGTCGCGTCGTCGTGCTCAAGGGTCGCACCGTCTTGCCCAAAGGTCGCGTCATCGTGCTCAAGGAGTGTACCGTCCTGCTGTGCATTTCTGTGGCTGACTAGCAGAGGCTGAAAGCGCTGTTGTGAGGATCCCAAGTTATATTTCAAATGGCTCCCAAAGACTGTGGTGAACTGTATGAGTTTAATGACCATCTTGCCTCACGTCGAGATGTCGAATCTTGTTCGCCTGGTAACGAGGACGAATTCCTGAAATTAGTGTCAGAATCTTAATGATTTGTTGTCACCAGAAAAGATCACTAATGATGAGCTCTCCTTCCAATGTTGGAGGACCAGTTCCTCATGTTCTGGGTTCAGTCCAGTCTACGGATCCTGGAACTTTGTTTTTATGACAGATGTTTCCCATCATGACTGGGATGGCTTCTCACCTACTGTTCGTGGTTTATGGAACTTTGTATAATATTCTGAAGGTCTCGCACATAATGGTACTGGAAGTGAATACAACATGTATTATGTTATGGCTTTTTTTCCCTGTGGAAGGAGGCAAAGCAGCTTAGGGTGTCGCTTAGCTGCTCATTGGCCATGTTTCTGAAGCCAAGTGACCATGTCTTTGGACTTTACCAGCAACAATCTGGTGTGGGTCTCTGATCATAAAAGGTTAAGTGGTTGTTTAATTGGCTTGTCTGTCTCGAGTGAATTTTGATGCTTCTGAATGAGGATGCCTCATCAAGTTTTATATTTTGAGTCAAAGGAACTAGAGTTCGTAAATTAGTTGGGCACAATTGGCAGATCCATCAGTTCCTGATAATTCAGCCTTAGATTGTCTCTGGACTACAGTCAGTGGGCACTAGTGTTTTATTTACCTTCTTGTTACTCGTCTGTAGCTGCAGCAAAACCCTTCCTTTGAAAAGGCGAGGACACTGTGCTTGCCCCATATTTTCCTTCAAATCCTTGGTTTCTCGTACTGTTGCAGAAGTCTTGGCAGATTGTTCAAATCAAATTTGTTTCAGAGATATCCAGAATGTGTGATATCAGGTATTGTTTCAGCCGTATCCACAAAGCTTTTCAATTATCTGTCTGCTTTAGTAACCTCCTTTTCCAGATATGTTGGATTTTTTTATTGTGTTATTGATGTCAATTATAAGGTCACATTGATGGTCCTTGATATGGAAATAGCCGTCAGTTTGGTCTGGAATCCTGGAATTTGTCAGGCAGTCTCGGAGCTGAGTGTCTGGCAAATCAGTTCCTACTGCTAGCAGCCTTCTGATCTGTCATGATTTTCACTTTGAGAAAGTACAAAACACTAGTGAAGTATGAGGCAGCACTGACTATTTCCTGGAAATTAGTTGTAATTATCGAGATTATTAAGATCACGTGAGGAGTTTATTTTGAACATGAGAACGCAGTTATATAAGCTTCAGGTGATGATATTGCAAAGGAAACAGGGTGGTTGGCTGAGTAAAGTACCCGATCTGCCAGAAATTGATGGTTACTGCCCAAAGCAATTGTGTCGATAAACAAATAAGTCACTTGAGCGCTATGTGCCTGGCTCTGGAACTTGTAAGTACTCCTAATTCCTGCTCCGCTGTGCAAGTTATCCATCTCTACTGTTCTTGCTTTTGACCTATCCTGATCTATCTATCTATCTGTCTATCTATCTATCTGTCTGTCTGTCTGTCTGTCTGTCTGTCTGTCTCTCTGTCTGTCTCTGTGTCTGTCTCTCTGTCTGTCTATCTATCTATCTATCTATCTATATTGGTTCATATTGTTAGAAGAATGTAGGTCTAACTTCAGCATGATGTTGCCTCACAACACACACACACACACACACACACACACACACACACACACACACACACAGCAGCCTAAGCCAGGTACCTTATTTATCGACGAGTCCTGAGGGGAGGATGAACAGCTGGGTTGACTGGTGGCCGACTTGCCGCGCCCGGTATTCGAACCCTGGCGTGCCTTCTGTGAGTACCTTATGGTCAGTGGCACCTTCTGCTATTGTGGTATTTTGTTTTAGCGGTTGTATTTGCTCGTTGTTTGCCAGTCAAGGAACCCTCACGTCTCTCTAAAGGGCCCCGCTCTCGTCTCTCTGAGGGGCCCGCTGTGGGTGAGTGGATGGATACCCCGCCTGGCCCTCATCCAGTTTTTTTCTTGTGTGTGTGTGTTTATACACCTGTGGTCCAGAATGTCCGCCATTTTACTACGAATTGTGTGAGATATTCGTGTACGATTCGAATAACATGGTGCCTGTATAGGTCACGGGAGTGTGACGTCAGTGTGACGTGACACTGACCCCCAGGCGGAGATGATATACGTAATCCAGCCAGACCCAAAGGTCAGGTCTGCCAATACGTAATAAGTATTTTAATTATTTTTGGTTAAGGGAAAGATCTTGACTCGATGATGAACGGGAAGCAGAGATTGAGCCTTATTACTTATGACATCACCAACAGTGTTGTGTTAGGGATGCAGGGGGTCCCATCCCTTATCTGGGATAGAAGGGTCCCATCCCTTATCTGGGATACGAGGGCCTCATCCCTTATATGGGATACTAGGGCCCTATTCCTTATCTGGGATACAAGGGGCCTTATCACTTTTCTGGGATACTAGGGGCCCTATTCCTTATCTGGGATACTAGGGGCCCTATTCCTTATCTGGGATACTAGGGGCCCTATTCCTTATCTGGGATACAAGGGTCCTATCCTTTAACTGAGATAGAAGGATCCCATCCCTTATCTGGGATACTAGGGCCCCATCCTTTATCTGGGAAAGTAGGGTCCCATCCCTTATCTGGGATACTAGAGTCCCATCCCTTATCTGGGATACAAGAGTCCCATCCTTTATCCGAGATACTAGGGTCCCATCCCTTATCTGGGATGCAAGGGTCCCATCCCAAAGCAGGTATTCTCCTTTGCTTATACGTGGCTAAACGCCCATGGTGTCGCAGGGTCATCGTGACCCTTTGTGGTGCTGGGAAACCCACGACGGGAAACAAGATGCCCCACAAGGAATGTATATTGAACCTGTGGCAGGTGACTGACTGGCCCAAGGGG
>JAUTYZ010232054.1:0-10385 GCA_032273725.1 Panulirus interruptus
AGCGAGGTAGCGCCAGGAAACAGACAAAAAAAAGGCCACATCCGCTCACACTCAGTCTCTAGCTGTCATGTGTAATGCACCAAAGCCACAGCTCCCACATGACAGCTTAGAGAATGGATATGAGCAGATGTTGCCTTTCTTTGTCTCTTCCTGCCGCTACCTCACTAACGCCGGAAACGGCATTCAAGCATGTAAAAGAAATGTGTGTGTGTGTGTGTGTGTTTATACACACACAGAGAGACCTCTTATTATAGATGAGATGCATTCTTGAGGAATATCCATTAAAAATTTTTTTTTCAGAAGGGATAGTTATAACATGGTTCTTATGGAAATGCATTCCTGACTGTGTCAATTCTTACACTAATTAGTGCTTTAGAATGGCTTTCTTCAGTAACAGTAATTGCTCTGCGGATGTTATTTTGGTGTTTTATAGATAAAACAAAAACATTGTTAATATAAATATGATGTGAAACTATATATAATTAACATTCATAAATTTGTCAGGATATGCAGAGTTGTTGATCACTGCTGCTTTGCTCTGACAGCACACTTATGCCTTCCTGGCCTGCTCTTCATCTCTCACACAGCTTATTCTTTGTTTGGGAAAACCGTTATTGCAACTTTGGACGTGGTGGACCAGCTAGTTCTTTTTACACTCACTGTTATCAGTTGTCATTTTAATGGGAGAGGAAGCTAATCCAGGCAGTTGACCCATGTGCCTGGTGCATGCCTGCCTCAACCCCGCATATCGCTTGCATCTTTAAATCTATATCAATCACTTTCGTAGGCGCAGGCTGTTTTCCAGACATCATGAGTGTGAAATGTTCTATATATACATGTATGAGAAGCTAGAAAGAGAGCGACAAAGACTGAAGTGATGCAGATTATGGCCAGTTCTACACAACTGGCTTAGAGAATGTAAATAAAGATGGCGGCAGATATATCTGTTGTTTTTTCTTCTACTTTGATGTTTTTTTCCTCTAATTACCATTCTATATACTCTATTAAATGAATATTTTTCAGGTTCGTTAAATGAAAACTATTATATGAGGCATTGTTAAAAGAGGTCTATCTGTACTGGACTCCGCCTGCTCGAGGTTACACCTGTCTAACTATATATCTATATCTCTGACACCTGTTTCCTGTGGGAACTCCCATTAAGAGGGTGGCCACGGTAAAAGAGTCTCCTCTTATCTATTTTTCTACATGGCTACAAAGACTCAGCACTATTGCTTTTACCTCCTGACCACTCCTTGTATAAATTCATATCTCCCTTAATTTGCACGTCTACATTCTATCCACTTTTTCAATTCCATATTCATATCTCGTAAAACCCATCTCATTCATTTGTACCCAATTCATATCTTCCTTAACTTCCACATCCACGATCGATCCGCTTTTGTAATTCCACATTCATATCTCATGAAATCCCTCTCATTCACAGCACCTCATTCATTACTTCCTTTATTACCACATCCACATTCTATCCACTTTCATAATTCCACATTCATATCTCATGAAACCCAGCTCGTTCATTTGCACCCTATAAATTTTTCTATTGTTACACACCTATTTTCCATCAATATACACTGGAAGGAGTTACCCCTCTCCCTTCAGTAATTCTTGCAAATTGTATCAGATTGTATTATTTCTTTCCACTGTTTTCACCCAATCTATAACAATCTATCTGCTTTTCAACAACCTTTGATATCTAAGCCTCCATTCTGCAGTGCTTATCAAATCAGATACCTAAATATCTGAAGTCTTATACCTTTTCTATCTTCTATCCTTCATTGTATCCAACTCTGAAAACAAAATGATTTTGTTATCTTGATTCACAAAAAACTTTCTCATTTAACGTTCATTCTAAAATTAATTATCCAAGCATAGAATAAAAATGATGCACATCATTTATAGCAAATCTCTGGAATGCTACTAGATTATAATAAAGAAGCAATAAACAAATTCATCTGAACTTTGCAGTTAGACTTTCTATCATTCTTACCTCTTTACGAAGTCTGTTGCTTCCATGAGTTCAGCTTGAGCAACAGTGAGTACCAAAGTGATGCGGTTATTCTCCGTGACATAAGGCATGGGAATAATCTCAGGCTCTGTTAATGACCTACTTGCTTCAATCCTGGAAAAATAAAATAAGGTACTTAGTAAGTAATTAAGGTTCCAAGGAGCAGAAATACAAAGGAAATTACATAGTTTGTAACAGGAACCCCTACAAAATAAAAATTTATCAATCTATTCTTGGCTCTCGAGTTATAAGAGGAGCAAATTACCCTACAAAATTTGTAACATGAATCCTTATAAATAAAGATTTATCATCTATTCTTGGCTCTCATGCCATATGCAGAGCAAATTACCCTACAAAAAATCATTCACATTACATTTTACTGAAAAATATACTACTACTACTACTACTACTAATACCATTGAAATAACCATAAATCATTCAGTTTAAAATGTTTAATCACATATAAATTCTGTAAATATCATCAATTAATCTTACTATATTCTGTTGTTTATCAGCCACTCTATGCTAGCTCATCACATTTAGTGATATTATTCAAGTCGTTGTTAATGTAGGTGGTGTAGGGGGACCCTAGGGTTGGGTAATTACAGATACACCATATATGCTTACAATTCAAAACAAAATTTGGCCTCCAGAGGGCATGTCACAGCCTGTTGAGCTGTCCTTATGAAAAACACATTGTAGTTTAAGGGTTAAGGCCTCAGATCTAATGAATTTCAAACAATACACAATAACACTCTTGTTACAGTCCATCCTGAGAATTCGAGTGACAATAGCTTCTTGAGGGATAATGTCATGAATTAATTCCACATCATGTATTTCCATAACTTTCTTGTTTTGTCATGCCACTGTTCCAATCCTAACTCTAATCACAGATGGGACACTATCTATAGTAACACCAACAAGAGATGCCACTTTGTGCTGTCCACATCAAACGCTGAGCACACTACGTTATACACGTCAGTTCCATTGGTTCACTTTTGAAAGATCTCGTGCCAAAGAAGCTATTCTTGTATGTAAAAATCTTCTGAAAATCCACATAGGGAAATTAGTAACTGAGCTGTATCGAGAACTTTAGAACATCATCTCAGGTGACTGATCATTCTGAACATTTCTCAGCAATATCTTGAAGCTGCAGTTTATGATCATTACCACTGCCCTCAACTTTGATTAAAACTGTCATTCCAGACAAGTGATAAAATTAAATGTAGACAATTTTCCAAGCAAAAATTTTTTAAAAAATTTTCAGCCTATAATCTTTGAGGAAGTCACCATGAGTGGAAGGTTTACCCTCTTATTCCATTTCATGAGGAACAACAGAGCTAGTCACAATATATAAAGCTTGACACTTTTGTGACTGAGGTAATATCTAGGAGACATTAACATCCATGTAATGATTGGTGATAGTTATTACTTGACCCTTCTAGCCTGTGTTCATCACAAAACTTAAATGAGATGAGCCAATTCAGCAGAAAAGGTGATGAATGTGACTTTTTTACCTCTTGGGCAGCTTTTGAGGATAGTATGGACATTCATTTTCTTCTTTAGACTGAACATTATGTGAGTTTTATTTTAAAAAATTGGCATTTTAAATAGCATATTCTTTCTCATAATCTTTTGCGTGAGAGGGGTTCCAGACATCTAACCCCTTACTTTTCTACAGATCATCACAAATATCATTTGAAGAAATTTAATACATAATAAGAGCCTATGCATATGAGTAACGTCAAAAGTTCTATAGTACTAAAGGACAGTGGACCACATCAGAGGCTCTTGCAGGCCACATATGACTTCAAGCCAACAACATGAGAGTGCCTGTGGTATCATTCATACCTTAGCCACTCCTTAATGTTTATGAGTAAATGACAACTAACCTCAGTATTTAGTCTAAACTGATCCTTAATGCTAATACTCTGGTGCTGGGCACAATCTAACACTTGCTAACAGTTGCTAACCGTTGCCATACTTATGTGATCATGTCCAACAGTCACCTTTCCACAGAAATTTGTTTTACCCTGCCTTATCATGAGTAGGAAAAGGCAATACATGTGACCAAAATGAATGAGAAAGTAAATATCATATGTACTTACTTTCTGGTGACTGTCTGACCGGATGTATTATCCCGAAAGATTAAAGACAGAACATAGTCCACTCCACGCGTTGGATCCAAACGCCGGTGGCCATACTCTATTCCTCGATACTCTAAATTACCCTGTGTTTTAATATGCATGTGTGAAGTGCTAGCATTAACAACGCTCTGAAAAAAAGCATAAAGGAATTATTAGCATTATGAAATATTCTATATCTTAATATATTTTAAAGCAGAGAAACACAAACATAAGGCTTATGGACATTCTGTATAAGATTTAATCTTCACTGGAAAGAATCTGAAACAAATGTGAATTTTCAGAGACTGTTATATTATTGGATACTGCATAATATCTGAGAATTATTATCTTCATGATGAGAAGGTAACATGAATATTACTGCCTACATGATGAACTGAAAATATGAGGCACATGAGATGAACGGATGAATTAGTGACATTATAAATACAGTGGCCTCAGTATTTTGCACTTTTTGGGACCAGGATCGCTGTGACATAGCGAACTTAGTGAACTAGTAATAGCAGTCCACCTGTCCTCTAGTGCCTGTACCCATGCTTGAACAGCTCATAAGTGGAGAGCCATTATTCAGGTAGACAGCAATCATTGTCACTAAATTTCATGGTTAAACTTATCAATGAATGTCCCACCAATGCTTTCCTGTTAAGTTATAGGCTATATGACATGTTGCACTTCTAATACAGGGAGTCCCTAGGTTATGAATGGGTTAGGTTTGTAAGTTGATCTGTTCATAAGTCGAAAGATATGAAGAAATGCATAAAAGTAAATTAAATTCCAATACCTGACTGTAACAATGTATTAGATACTGTATTCTAAAGTTAATATAGTTAACAGAACATCATAATGAAAGAAGATGCAGTTCTGCAGTTTATAAGTATTAGTAACTGATTGTATGTCACACTAGGAATTACACAATGTTTTTTGGAGCTCGTTTGTAAGTACAAGTGTTTGAAGATTGGATGCTCATAAGTTGGTTGGGGACAAAAAAAAAACAGAGAAGTTGTCTCACTGTGAGAGAGGAAAATCTTTACTTCCTCGAAGTTAATAAGCTTCCATGTACAATCATGGCCAACTTATCTAATACCTAAACAAGAAAAACTTGGCATTATCTTATAAGTGTAAGTTTTGTAAACCATTTTCTTTATAAGCTTTGCATGGTATATCTTCTCAGTATAACTTTCCCATACTCAATACATGCTGGCATTCACAGAATCTTCCCTGATCTTTCAGCTATTGACTGCCTTCAAGTCATCATGTACTATGAGACATTAAGAAATACTTAAAATATCACCTGATATACTCTTAGATATATTCAAAAGAAAACTGGACAAGTTCCTCCAAGTTCCTAGCTGGTGTGAACGTAAAAGATATGCTATAATGAGGAATACATTAAAAAGTTATCTGAAAAATCAGTTTCTCCCCAGGGAAGCTTAGCCACATGCTTAGCTTTGGATATAAAAACAAGACTCCAAAAGCCAGCAACATGTACAAGTACAGGTTACACTAAAGCTATGCTAACAGTAGAATTCTTCACCCTTGTCTGGCTATCAAACAAGTGAAGTACTTACCAAATGCTTGCATTACAAGAAACAAGAGTGTGAATGAAGAATGATGAATGCCTTAAAGGTAGAATATCAAAAGGGAGATGAAGAGATGGAGGAAGGCAGAGTAAAGGAATCCAAAAGATTAGATAAAAATGTAAATATTGGTAAGGAGTCTGAGAATGTATGGAAGATTAACTATGGGACTGCATTGTGTTTATGGCTACAGACAGTCATTAGATGAAAAAAAGAGAACAATCCCTTCCTCCCAAGTAATCATTCTGTATGGGAAACTGAAGTTCATTCCTCTTATGCTTTCCACTGAGTTAAATATTCTAAAACAATATTAAATGTTTAACATACTCTTCTACATCTTACTGCAATATCCCACAATCTATGTAGAGTGGCCCATACAGATTTTAATTTTTCTCATCAAAATATCCAAGGGCACTGCTCATCATTTTTCCTAACATTCTTGCCTATTAGTTTGGCTATCCAATGAGAGAGGCAGTTATCATCTGCTAGAACTGCAGTAAAGAAATATGACAAATCAAAAGATAAGTGAGCATTGCCTTAGCAAATATACATACTGTACTGGCAAGAGAATACTTTACCATTGACAGAAAAAATTCCAAAGAATTAGCTGAAAATTTTCAAATATCTATCTATCCCTCAATCATCATTAGTCCATTCCAAATCTAAAGCAGTGGATGAGCTATATACAGCCTCTGCAACATTAGTCACACACATCCTCAACCTGTGCCCAATGTGTTAAGTAAAAAATGGTCTTCCACGCTTATAAACACAACTCTAAACTTTTCACTTTACACACTAAGTTGATTCTGTTAGCTGAGACAGTATGGGCAACTGAATGCCCTAATCAGCCGAGACCAAACTCTCCATTCATACCACCTCTATACTCCAAATGGATTCAATGCACCCAATCCCCAGTCATTCCTCTAACACCTACATCTGAAATATCTCTTGTCCATATCTTTTCCCTCATTATCCATCTCTTCTGTAGTATCCAGATACATAACACTTATCTTCTCACCATAATATCGTGTGAGTCTGCACCAATAATCGGCTTTGCATTTTGAAAATCATCAGGAAGAAATATGTGAGTAGCATTGAATGTGTCCCATCGAATAACATCAAATCTGAAAAAGAAAAAAATAAGAGCTCATTTATAACCTTGCTGAAAATGTGAGAAGGATATGTAGTGCGATGAAATCATTAGAAAGGCACAGGGGTGAAAGATTTTCAGGATAGTATGATCATAACAGAATGTATCGTAGATGACAGGCTGGTCAAGAAGATATACGCCAGTACAGTAGAAGGTACATGGAGGAGAGTTAGACCATGAAATAAATGGATAGATCTATTCTGGAACTTGATTACGACTATGATTATCTCAGACGAAAATGTAAGAGGAATCACTGGAAAACAGATGCAATAGAGGTGGTGTGAATGTAGAGGTTTGTCTCAGTTAACAAAGCTAATTAGTACTTAATGTAAAAACTAAGAAGCACTTCAAAGGAGTGAAAGGCCATATTTCACTTTAATATACTAGGCATGGGTTGATGGTGTGTATCAGTGATTTTCAAAGGCTATATACCCCTAATCCACTCTATGGAACTGGAAATGGACGTATGATGACAGACAGATAAAGAGATGTGAGCAAATCACAATCTGTGAAGGATACTGCATAGTTCAAAAATGTTTCATTGATTACTAAGCGATGCTTCATGGCAAAGAGGTTAAAAAAAAAAGGAATCACTGGGAAAAAGAGCAATTCTCTCATGTTTTCCATGGTAGTGCTTCCAAAGGTAAATAAAAACAACTAGACTATTGCTTGAAATATGGCAGCCTAAAAGAATATTCATGCTTGCAAATAATTCTTTTGTTAATTCATATTCATCACAATCTTTAATAACTAATCTATGCATTAAATTTTACATAAAATATCTTTATACATACAATAACAAAAAAGCGCTTACATGCACTACATGCATTATATGCAATTCATAATCAAACTGTTTGTTGCCTATACAAAATATTATTTGTACTATCAAATTTTAATTTGAAGTAAGCTTACCAATTCCACAGTTAGTTTTACAAAAGTGAGGCAGGCTTTGAAGATGAGGGAAACATAACACAGAGAAACCTAAACATAAATGAACAGAATCTGTGAAAACCTCACCTATACGGAAATGAACAGAGTCTGCAAAAACTTAACCAGACTTTCTCTGGGGGGGCCATATTTCAATGCTATCTTTGTCTGCTTTATTCACTTTGTGGAGCTGAGTAATCAAACGTGTGCTCAAAAGGGACCTTTTTGGCACAGTCCCATAAAGAGATTCAAGACCTTGTTCTTTTAAGTCATTTTTTGTCATTATTTCCTTATAAAGGAATAATTCAAAATATCTTAGTGAACATGTGTACCCCTTACAAAGAGGTATTGGTTTCAATACCCATCATCATATGGGCATTAAATATATCTATCTATCTATATCTGTGATGCCCATTCCCTCTGGGAACTCTCTCAAGGAAGTGGCCATGGTTAAAGTCTCCATAACTGGTGAACTCCAGTGCCACTTCTCAGCCTCTAGTGCCTCACCCTTAACAGGCCACTGGCCAAGGGCAACTCTATCACAGTGCATTGAATAAAAAAAATCAATTATTTTTCCTTCATGAAATGATAGACTGGCATTTACATATAAGAGAAATACTCAGAAAGCTGTAGTAAATACCTCTGTGCCGCCTCGGTCCACTGCTTATTAAAGGTAAAAGGAGGGTGTGGATAAAACATCTGGCTGCTCCTGATAAGGAGAGAGGTTGGGGAGACTATGTATCTTCCTTCTATTCAATTTGGTTTAACAGTCGCCTCTTACCTCATACACAGGCACAGCATTAGTGATGATTAACTCGGATATATTCAGAAATGCTTAAAATGAGTAATGTGGGAGGGCTGCTGGCATATGTGGGAAGGATACTGAAACTGTTTGTTTTACACTCTACACTTATGTCACATACGGGCATAGAATTGGTGGTAAATAACATAAATATATCTAGAAACATTATACAAGCTTAAAATGAGTAATGTGGGAGGGTGGCTAGCATATGTGGGAAGGATATTCAAGTTGTTGTTTTACACTCTACACTTATGTCACATACAGGAATAGAGCTGGTGATGAATAACATGAATATATTTAGAAACATTACACTATACATACTAAAGATAAATAACGAGGGAGAATGGCCACCACGTGGATAATGGAGAGGTTTATTTTCTTTGTAAATATTCTAGCCCTTTACCTATTATATGTTCCTAAAGTCCTCCATAACCCCAGAAAATTAGCTGCAGTTGTTTTGTAATTTCTTCCATATGAACAAAGACCAGGTGGTTGGGGTGGTTTGCAATGTTGGCCTCACAGCTCTGTACATAATCCCACTAAAATACTCCAATACATATTTCTTCACATATCTCACATTACTCTTCCTCACTTTCTTAACCATCTGATACATATCATAAGTATTCCTCATCACAAAGGTCATCCAATAAATTATATATTTTCCAAGGGGTACCATGTACACAAGACCAGCTGGTTGATGCCATGCACTTATAATGGTAGTAGCAGGGGTACTGAAAAGAAGAATTTTTTCCCACACCTTCCTAGCAATGGAGGAAACCTATATAGGCTATTAATGGTATAATAAGTCATATGGATATAGAAGAGGTGGGTAAAGTTGCATTGCCATGGAATGATGTGATATTATGAACCATCTTTTTGGGATTGTATGATGGGAGTTGTTTAAGAATTGCATCAGCCTTCCTTTGACTAGACACTTGCTTTCATATGGCAGCACAAAGTGTAAAGAAGGAGATGTCATGTTGGCCCTTATGTTAAGACAGACAAAATTTTCATAGGATCTGATAATTTTTAAACATGTTTTTCCAAGTTTTGCATTATTCAACCCCACATTTTCCTCATCATCAACATCCTTCCCACTTGAGGTTATCACAAGAAATTAAAAAGATCAACAAATTAGAATAAGACAAGGTTAATGTATTGTGTAAACCAGTCCTCCAAAAATGTCAACACATATATGTAATTAATGACACTTTAGCCCTAAAGCACACTTTTACCTAAAAAAAATTGGCTATTTTTAGAAGATCACAATGTGTTACCTTGTGGCAGGATAGTGTGCTGGTGTTGATCCAATGGGCCACGTCTCTTCTCGTTTTGTTATTGGTGCAAATGGCCTTGCTGCCTGAATCTCTCTTCTGTACTCCTGAATACTGTTATTGATATGCCTCACATCATCCTACAACACAGTGATATTAATAACAGGTATAACATAATTGCTAAAACACATATGCTACATGTATCACTAAATGAAATGAAAAGTGCTACAGAAGAGATTAACCCTATGCATTCACAATAAATTTCATAAGAAATTAGTTCTGGTGGCTGAGAGGAACTAGCAATGCCTTAATCATTACTGTAACAATGCTAGATACAAGAATAATGATACTACTACTAGTAATAATAATAATAATAATAATAATTAGTCATTATCATTACACGATCATCATTACCATTATTATTATTATTATTTTTATCACAGTCATCCCTCGATTTAACGGACCCCGATATAACGGATTTCGGATTT
>JAUTYZ010232275.1:0-10385 GCA_032273725.1 Panulirus interruptus
ACCTGATTTCCTTTACATCCGGGTTCCGTAATACATCACTTGACTCCATATTCGAGATGTGACCGAGTTCGGTGCAAGAAGAAAAAAAAAAAAAGAAACAGGGTCAAAAATGGCGGTGCTCAGAGAATGCTTGCTATGAACAGCTAAGAGGCACCTGTTTTCCTTCTTCCCACAAGCCAGTAAGGACATCAGGTCTACCACTTAAAACTGATGGAAGGCATCCTTGCCAATAATGTTACCAAATTTCTCAAGGAACCACTAATTAGACTGAAATATCGCGGTCTCTACATAGCGAACAAACAGGCACGCTGTGATTATTCGAGTGGTGAAGGGAACGCGAAAGCCGAAGAGTGGTTGTTGTCAAAGCTGCCCGCGCCGTCACCAACACAAAATTATCAAGCATTCAGAATACGACGCTGCAATCCTGATTATGCAGATTGGCAGCAAACCGGCAATGTGTGACTGATTTTAGAAGATATGAACATTTCCAGTGTCATGCAGATCGACCATTGTATTTCAGGAGAAGTGAGGACAAACGGTAAAGCGCTAGTCGTCATGGTTTTCTTGTATTCTGTTTGTCTGTAATTCTGATTCTCAGCAAGAACAACCTAATGAACGCGAGGTGAGGCTGGTCGGTGATTCAATCACCCGAGGTCAACAACAGGAGGTCTGCGCCAGGAACCCTCCACACCGTAAACGTTTTTGTTTTCCTGGAGCCATGTTATGTTAGATGATGCCGACGCCGCAGAGGAGATCTGTGGTAGTGCAAACGAAAATACAATTGTTATATGTCATGTATGTACTAAAGACGTACTGAAAGAGAGATCCCGGGTGCTGTTGGAGAAATATCGCAAGCTTGTTCGACGTTTTCGAAACAAAGCTAATAACATTTTGATTTCAGGAGAGATTCCAAGGATCGGTACCGTGAACGCAATCTCCAGTAAGTGAACCTTTGTTCTCGGAGGGAGTTGATATCAGAAAAAAGCGTTTTGATATGTTTACGATGGATGGACTACACATGAATGAAATGGGAGCTGCGCGTTTTGGCAGGCTTCATAGTGAATATGCGCTTGCATTTTGGTTATAAAACATATCCTGTGTGAAGGAGACCCATCCCCCTTCTGCAGGTAGTTTCGAAACAAGTGTCTGTCACATATCGAAGTATTCTATGTTAATGGATGGAGCATACGTAACAATATTTACGAGTCAGAGACAACTGCAGTGGAAGAAATTATGATATGATCGGTATATCTGAATCTTCGTTAGATGTTGATAATATATATTTCCTTGACGATTACGCAACTCCAGGATACACTGTGTTTACCACTGATGGGGGAAATAAAGTAAGCGGTGGTGTCTAGCTCTTTGTTAAAGCTCATCGTAATCCTTTGATAAAGAAATATGGTAGTCGTTTATAATAACGACTCCATTTTTGTTGAAATCAGAAATAAACTTCATGAGAAACACAGAAATCCAAAGATAGACGAAAGACTATAATCAGTTTGTACAAATCTGTAATGAACACGATTCGATCAATGTGGGAGAGTTTGACATACCAATATCTAAATTAGCGGTAGGGAGATCCTGTTCCAGTAGTTCTGGGAGCGGGCTCTACCTATGTTTGCCTGATAGTGCCTTAATGCACATAGTTAAGAAACCTACTCGCGACGAGAAATATTAGATTATAGATCTGGGTGCAAACTAGGTTTTCGTTAATAATGGTGAAGTTGGAGAAAAGTGTGATACAAATGGTCATCGACAAGTTAGTTTTGAGGTGACTTTGAATTCACAATGCATGTAATGTTGGTCAACATGAATGACGCGAAAGAATAACATTGTAAGCTTGCAAACTTCAATGATCTTTGCATTGCATTTGACGTAAATCTGGGATAATATCGTCAATGAAAATGATATGGACGCAGCTTGGAAAATTTCAGTAAAACTTTCAAAACAGTATAGGGAATATATGTGCTAATACGTTGTAGACGATATTTTTCCTAAATGAAGACAAATTGGTTGAACAGCGAAATATAGAAGTACCTGTTGTCTACAAAAGTAACACAATAAGAAACTGAGAGAAACCATTAACCATCATAGAGCAAATTATGTAAATTTGCGTAGAGAAGTTAAGAGACTTACATGTCAAAGTAAACGTTAGGGTGAAGCGTATATTGCCAAAATAGCAAAAAGATACTCTAAAAAGGTTTTTAGTTATGTTAAAAGCAAGAGAGTCAATTAGTCCATCAATTACAGAAAACGGTGACTGTTCAAGTCAACGAAGCCATAGCTAAGATCTTTAATGATTTTCTTTTTACGTCTATACTTATAATTGAAGACAGAACTCATTTCCCGAACCCATTTTCATCGCTGAGATGGGTAAACGTTCTACATATTAACATTTAAGTTAAGATATACTTGCAGCAGTAAATGGAATAAAAATAAATAAAACAACAGGCCATAATAAGTTTTATCAGAGGACAATGCAATAGGCGAAAAATAAGCTGGTTAAGCCCTTGATTACTCTCATCAGTAAGTCACTGGCTACGGGAAAAGTTCCAAAGGAATGAAAGTTTGCTAATCTAACACCAATGTTTAAAAAAAAAGTTAATGTGACTGTCTGGTAACTGTGGTCCAATTAGCTTAACGTGTATTATTGGAAAACTTATGGAAACCAATGATGGTTTCCATAAGTAGACTATTTACAGGCTCACTACTTAATGAATGATTCTCATCACGATTTTCGACGAAATCGCTCATGTCTGACAAATCTGCATGATTTTTCATTTATGATATAATCAACACGTATTATGAGAGTAAAGCAGATGATACCATCTCATTGGATTTTCACAAATCATTCGATAAAGTTCCGCATCAAAGGTTACCAGCAAAAGTCGTCACATGGCACAGATGGGGTTGTACTTAGGTGGTTAGGAAATCGATTGACTGGCCGCAAAGAAAGATTAGTTATTAACGGTCAAGCCTCAAAATGTCGTGACGTAACAAGTGGTGTGCCACATGGATCAGTCTTTGGATTGGTTCTCTTTCTCATACATATTAATGATATTGATAACGGGCTGCAATGTAAGATATCGATATTCGCAGACGATACTAAGCTGGGAGGTAAATATGTAAATGAGACTGAACTCCTGCAGCTTCAAACTGATATAGGCAAACTTATGGACTGAGCTCATGGGTGGCATATTAATTTTAATATCAATAAGTACAAAGTTTTACGTGTCGGTAGTGAGAACGAGAAGGCAAACTTCAGTATGAATTCTGCTGAGTTGCAAAAGGTAAATGAGGTGTTGGGTGTAATAGTCTCTGGTAACTTGAAACAATACAGAGGAACAGTAAAAATTGCGAACAAAATTCTTAGATTCATTGGAATGGTTTTCAAATTCAACTCCAGGGTAATCCGCCCCCCACACTTTGCAGTTCATTGGTGCGTCCCCATCTTGAACACTGTGTTCTGTTTTGGTCTCCCTACTTCAAAAAAAGACAGACAAAATGGAGAAAGTACAACGTCGAGCTACCAAGATGATTCTTGGACTGAGAAATAAATCCTATGGTAGCCGGTAAGCGGCTCGAATTTATTTGGATTAGAAAAGAGAAGGCTAAGAGGTGATCTAATACAGGTATTAAGAGTTATCAGAGTCTTCGATAATCTCTATCTATTCAGCTACCTAAGGCTTGATTTGCCTGAGTTCGCCCGTAGTAAATAGATATAAATTCGTGGGAAAACGTTTCATCTCAAATGAGGCGAAGTTCTTCCTCAACATGAATGTTATCATGGAATGAGTTACCATTTGGAGTGGTTGAAAGCAGTACGATAGATACGTCAAAGAATAGACTTGACAGATATTTCGCTTTTGGTCCACGACTGACACTATTTGTGTCTCCTTAATTACATGAAAATTTGCAGGTAAAGAATGAGAATAATTTCCCCACACTTAACTGAAAACCTTACCAATGAATCCAACAATTTTGTTCGCCCTTTTTACTGCTTCTTGTGCACTGCTTACTTGGCATTAAGTCACCAGAGATTATTAAACCCAAGTCTTTTCCCTCATTTACCTTTTGCAACTCAACAGGATTCACACAGTAGCTTGCCTTTCCGTTTTTACTAGCGATATTTAAAACTTTGCACTCATGGATATCAAATTCATTTGCAGCTTATGAGCTCAGTTCATCAGTTTGTCTATGTCAGTGTGAAGATGTAAACGTTCAAGTTCATTTGTAAAATAATTTCCCAGCTTTGTATCATCAGCGAACTTTTATGTCTTGCAATGCAGCAAATTATAATTTATCAGTATCATTAATGTATATGATATAGAGATCCGGTTCCAAGACTGATCCTTGTAACACTCCACTTGTTACGTCTAACCATTCTGAGGCTTAACCATTAATTACAACTCTTTGTTTACAGCCATTCAACCAATTTCATATACACTGAAGTACAACCCCATCAACGCCACGTTACTTAATTTTTGCTAGTACCCCTTTGGTGCGGCACCTTTTTGAAAATCTAGATAGACAGCATCAACTGCTTTACTTTTGCCATGCATGTTGATTATATCAAAAAATAAAACAAGCAGATTTGTCAGACTTGAGCGATATCGTCGAAAACCCTGCTGAGAATCGTTTATTAAGTGGTGGTCCTCTAATGGTTTACAATTCTATCTCGAATGATGGTTTCCAAAAGTTTTCCAACTACAGACGTTAAGCTTATAGGACGATGATTTCCGGGCGGTGATTTATTACCTTTTTTGAATATCGGTGTTACATTGGCAGACTTCCATTCGTCTGGAACAATTTATTTACTGAAAAAGGCAGCCAAGGATTTAGACATCACATTCTTCGCCTCTTTCATTGTTCTCGGATGAAACTTATCAGGTCCTGCCTTTTATTTATTTTCATATCGCTTATTGGTGAGAGTATGTCCTCGGCTTTTATGTCCATTTGTGGAAGAACGTTCCCCTCTCTTGTCAGTGAAACTGGATTCGGGACATGGGTTGTGTCTTCGATCGTAAATACAGATGCGGAGAGGTCATACGATATTTTTTGCCATGGTTTCGTTACCTTGAACCAAGTCACCGTTTTCCGTAAATTAATGGACCCGTTGACTGGGTAATGGCTCTCTTTTGCTTCTCACATAACTGTAAAACGCCTTAGGGTTTCTTGTGCTATTTTCAGCAATAAACGCTTCATATTGACGTTTACTTTGTCGTATAACTCTCTTACTTTCTCTACGCTAATTTAGATAACTTACTCTGTCATGTTGTTTATTGGATTCTCTGAGCTTCTTATGAGCTACTTTCTTAAACAACAGGCACTTTTGTTGTTCCACCACCGTGGTTTCGTTTTAGAGATAGACCGTCCACTACACACTGGTACGTATGTTCCCTCTGCTGCGTGGAAGGTTTTTATAAAGCTTTTCCAAGCTATGTCCATGTCATTTTCATTGACCATATCATCCTAGGTTTGCCTGTCAAGAACAATGCGAAGATTATTCAAATTTGCACGTTTAAAATCGGGTATTTTTTTCGCGAGTAATGTTCACCAACATTACATACAGTGTTGAGAAAGCCACTTGAGAAGTAACTTGTCGGTGATCACTTGTACCAAACTTTTCTCCAACTTCAACATCATTAACGAGATCCTCATTTGCAGTTAGAACTGAATCTAATATATTCTCGTCTTGAATAGGTTTCTTGACTAATTGGATTAGGGCACTATCAAGCAAATTTAGGTAGAGTCCACGCCCGGAGCTACTGGAAAGGGATTCTTTTCCCATTTAGATACCGGTATATTAAAATCTCCTACTATGATAGAATCTTGTTCATTACAAATATCTGCTAACTGATCATAAAATATTTCGTCTAACTCTGGTGTCTGAGCAGTGTGCCTATAAACTAGTCCTATTGTTATTTTCTTGCATTTTCTTACATTCCCATTGGCTGCAACAGTTTTTTCTCCGGGATTTAAATGAGCATTAACAAAGAGTCATACACCATTGCATACTTTGTTCATCCTATCCCTGTTAAACAGAGTGTACCCTGGAATTGAGTATTTGGGGAAATCTCTATTGCTGATATCTAACCAAGATACGGAAATGGCAATCATATATTTTCCTTCTACTGCTGTTGTCACTAACTCTGAGACTTTATTTCATATACTCTGAGTGTTAACATAAATTATTTTTAGACAAAACTGAGACGTATTTGGAAAGGTACTTACGGAGGGGATGGGTCTGCTCCACGCGGGTTTTTTTTCCCCAAAAGTACGTGTAGACTCACTAAGGAGCGTACTAAAACATGCAGCTCCCACTTCATTCATAAACAAAGCAGACTGCATGTAGAAATGCTTCCACAAGTTTATGAACTCCTTCCTGTAAACAGAGGTTCACTAATCTATTATTTAGACTGAACGCCTTACTAAAGAAGGCTTTCCTGGCGTCAATCCTAGATAGAACTCCTGAAATCATAATATTATTAGTTTTTTCATGACAACAATGAATAAGCTGGCGATATTTCTCCAACAGCTCCTCCGAGCTCTCCTTCAGTACATTGTTGGTACCTACATGACAAAGAACAAGTGTATTATTGTTAGTGCCACCACAAACCTCATCTATAGTTATAGAAGTCTTTTTACCCTCTCATGGAAATTAGAAACCAAACATCGACTCACCTTTTAAAGGAATATGTGATAGTTTGTGATATATTTGACTTCTTTTATAACTATTTCTTAGTAGAAGTATTGTGTATGGACCTGGGTTTTGCTTGTCATACATAAAGGCAGGGGATGATACAAAACTCTGTTGTAAAAGGGTTGGGGTACTAATTCAACTGTTTAAGAAGTTTACTTCTCACCAGGATAGATCATCACTCTCCACAAACTTGGAGATCTATTTTGCCATTACTAGTGTGCCCACTTGACAGTTGTTTTTCGAGATCAACACGTACCATGTGTCATCAGTAAGGGAGACGTAGACAGATTCCAAGGCTGAAGGTGTTTTTTCTCAACTAGTGTACTAGTGATACAGTAGGAAAATTGAGTCAATGTTTGTCTCCTCAGAGGGAGTCCTTATGGTACCTTATGGGATTGTTTCTTTATGGAACTTAAGTATTACACAGAACCCTAGTGTACTGCTTGACATTTGATTAAACTGAGGTTATCTCATTACCCTGTGTCATTAGTAGACAAAGCATAAGTTCCCATCCCTTAACTAGATTATTGATGATCCACTAGGGGATATGAGTCAGTTGGTGTCTACCCAGAGGGAGTCCTTGTGATACATCCTGGGACCATTCCTTTATGGAACCTCAACAAGAGTTGGATCAGTGCACACAATCCTGCTTTGTTTGTTACTGGTGTATCAGTTAACTTTTGGTAAGTGACATATCTAGGCATATGCTTTGTATGTATGTGCCTGTAGTTTCCCTGTGCTCATCATACTTCTGGAGGCTTTTCTCAAGTATTTTTGAAAATCATAATCATTCTAGTGAGGGAATGACACCTTCTATTATTGCATGTGGACCACAGCATGTGCATTCTCTGACTGTGCTGATGTGTCTCCCAAAGCACCCTGTACTGTGTGATGACAGAATCGGTGCTTAAACACATCAGCATCTATTCCTGGGACTACTGGTGACTCAATGCCTTTAATCGAACATCTTAATACTTGACAGCAGACTCTGCTTGCCACCACCCCATTTGTATGCTCAGTACTTTCTCCTGGACGGACAAATTAATATTTAACATCTGGCTCAATCTTTAGAAAACATTAAGATATCTATATATAGAAAAGACATTAACAATACTAAAGGGTCTTGATCCATACAAGGCTCATGTTTCTAATGAAATTTCACCATATGTCTTGAAATACTGTTCAAGATGTTGCTGGAGAAAGGCATAGTGCCAAGGGAGTGGAAAAGGGCAAACTATATACCCCTCAGTAAGAAAGGAGACCAAGAAGAGGCACTGAACTACATACAGACCAGTCTCCCTAGCGAGTGTGGTCTATACAGTGCTAGGAAAGTTAATTAAAAAACAAATGGATAACTTCTTGCAGAGAAGAAATTATCTAAAAGATAAAAGCTTCTGAAGTTGAATAAAATTATCTAGCCATCCTCTACTTGCTTAAAATGGCTCTGGTTCAGCTACACTATCTTCTTTACATAAACACTCTTAAATCTTCTGGGCTTTAGATCTGAGCTGAAGGTTACTAAGGCTGCTTTTTTCTTCTTCTCATGTTCTGTGTATAACGAGAGCATTTTCTCCATCTTCTTCATGGCAAACAGTGGGGTAAAACTGACCACAGCACTTCAAATTTTATTTGCATTCTTCTATATGCTGCAAAGTGTAGATTCAACCATATAAACACACCCATGTACTGATTTTACCTCATCAGCATCAGCACATTGCAAGATTCATAGCATCATTTCTAAGGTCAGAGAGGTTCTCTTCCATTTAATTGCTGGTTCTCGGGTAGAAGATGATGATGTTGGACATATGCATGCCATATTAACAAACATAAACATTGTGGGTTGCAGGAAAATCACATTGGCATGCATACCCATTCGCACAAGTAGCATACTTCCACACACAATGATGGTAACTGTGAGACTGACCCGCTGGTGGGAACATGGTACGCTCCACCCATGCTTACTCCACCCGCCAACCCCCACTGAAGTTCAAGCACACTTTCTACCATGCTGTCACTCCCTCAAAAGCATCAGCGGGTCGTAAGATTTCTGGCTTCATTTCTAAGGTTAGAGAGGTTCTCTTCTGTTTAACTGCTGGTTCTAGGGTAGGAGAAGATGATGCTGGGGGTTTGGATGCCATATTTACAAACACAAACACAGCGGGTTGTAGAAAAATTGCATTAGCAGGTATACTTAAATCGCACAAGAAGCACAGATCCGCACACAACAGTGGTAACTGTGAAACTGACCCGCTGGCAGCAACATGGGGGCGCTCCACTCAGGACCCACGCTTACTCCATCCACCAACCCTCAAAGACGTTTTGGTGTACTTTCTACCGCACACACATTTTAAAATATTTTACCTATATGTAAATGTTTTACATAGCGGAAACACTAATATATGTAAGCAAATAAGCATTACTAAATACTTTAATCTTCTTTTGCTGCTTGGTGATGTCGTAAATAGTCGTCATGCTGACGATGAAGTTTTTCATAAGTGCCGTCTTGAACCTGCCATTAGTCATCCTCTTTCACAACTCCAACTTCTTTTCGAGGCTTACGACATTCCTCTTGTGCTTCATGAAAGATGCAAACTGCTTCAAGAAACTGTCAGGCTACTGCTGATGATGCTTGAAAGGGGCCATTGTCCACAATAGTAATCAAGGGTGCACAAAATACACAAATGTGCAAGACCAGCACATATTACCATGCCAGAGATCATATGGGAGACAGTAAACAATCACCAGCACCACAGAACACCAGATGGTGAGTACACTAATCGCTACAGTATAGTGCACACTCGATTTGAAATATTTTGTATATCTTTATTGTTTTTTTTTGTGGATATTTGAAGCTTGCCTACTGAAATTGAAAAATATACGTTGGCCTGAACGTTTTGTTGTCTCGAATTACGGATAACAGAGGTTTTACCATACATGGATAAGGAAATGTTCTGAAAACTGTTTACAATGTTTATAAGACTCTTATAGGAATATGCTTCTAAAGTTTGGTCACCACATTTATAGAGAAGGTCTAGAGGAGTCATAAATTTTTTTTCTGTGATAAGGAAGCTGAGTTACAGTGAGAGGTTAGAAGCCATAAACTTGCCTACCATGGAAAGAATTAGAATAAGGGAAGACTTCATCACTGCCTTCCAGTTTCTAAATCAGTTTGATCATCGTAGCCAAAAAAAGCTCTTTGAGAGATATGAAAACAGAACAATCAGAGGCCATAACAAAAAACTAAGCAAGAAACATGTTAGGAAAGATGTAAAGAAGTGTTTTTATAGTATGAAAGTAGTGGTTGAATGGAATAAGTGAAGTGATCAAATTGTGAATATTGTCAGTATACAAGAACTTAAGAAATTTTACAGTAGTTGAGGAAATTTCTTCTACAGTACAAATAGGAAAATAAACAAAATAAGGCATCCATATTCACACATATGAAAAAAGAAAAAAAGAGACCTTACATATGTCTAATTAACATCTCACACGAAGCAACACTGACACTTCACATGAAGAGTTGCTCTCTGATTACCCCCTTTTTGTTTCCATAGCTTCGAATGGCAGCCCTTAATCAGCCCTACACTGGAGATATGCATGGTGTGAGGGGTGCTGACTATGCCTGTTACAGACAGGCACGAAGAGCAGGCCTCAGGGGCACATTTAGGGCCTTCCTCAC
>JAUTYZ010232497.1:0-10383 GCA_032273725.1 Panulirus interruptus
TATTTTTTTTGGTAGCTGGGACGGCACGGGCAGCTAAGGCCCTAATCAAGGCTATCCCATCCTTAATTCTCACATTTACATTTCCACTCTCACATCCACCTCTTTCCTACTTCACTTCTTTCCAGTACAATTTATCATTTTCTCTAAACTTTTCACACAACTTTCTTTTAAAATCTTCATCTACTCTATCTTTGATTTCCTTTATCAGTTTCTTAAGATTCTGCTTCCATATTTGGTATTCTTCCCTCTTCCGCTGCTTAACTTCCACTAGTATATTCCTTTGGAGAAATCTACCACATGCATTTTTCTTCTCTTCCACAGCATTTCTCATCTCATTCGTCCATCATGCATTTCCCCTTATATTCTTATATCTCACAACCTTGTATCCAACTACATATTCTACTCCTACAACCTTCAACAGTCTTTCTCTAAACATTTTAAACACCTAATTCACACAAAATTACATCCCTACATTCACTGTACTTTCATCTGAACTTTCTGTCACCTTTCTTTCATACTCCTCTTTGCATTCTTTCTAATTTCTCTTCTTTGCCAACACTTCTACTTCTCCATACCTCCATTTCTCCCTGATCCTCACCTCCACAAAAACTGCAAAATGGTCATAATCTCAAAAGAATCTTCTCATAACTCTAGCATCCAGCACAACCTTTCTCAACCTTTCATCCAACGCCACATATTCAATCAACCCCTTTTGTTCTTCCATCATTTCTAATCCACATACAGTATATATCTATGGATCATCATGTGCAGAAAAAAGATGTTTGAAAGGAATAAACCCCTCAAAGCACAAACATCCAAAAGATATCTTCCATTCTCATCTACTCCGGCACTCCCCATTTACTATCTCCCTAATTTTATCACATTCCACCTTCGCATTCACATAACCAACTACAAATGTTATGTTTATAAAAAAAAGTTTTGGCCGTGCAAGGGGTTGATTACATTTCCTACCCTTGGGGAAGCAAAGATCTACATAAATACTTTTTTTTATATGAAAAGGTTTGGCCCTGCATTTCCTGCCCTTCAGGCAGCCCTGGCCCCCATTGCTTTACAGCGCACAAATGGTCATGGTGTGGGGCTGCCAGGCTATTTGGGTTAAGAGACTCCAACCTACCTGCTGTGACTTGGGGGTGATATTCATCCAAATCAAGCTCCCCAACACTCCTAACTCTGTGAAAAACAGAGTCTCTATGAAAAGGAAAACTTTCTCACCCCCAGATCAAGCTATGGGAGTCCCTTGTCTACGAAAATGTCAATTAAGGTCAATGAGATAGAACCAACAAAGCAGATGCTTTGCTGATTGATTTTCCACCCTGGTTAGCAATACTTCAGAGTCTGAATTAAGCTTCCAGATGACAGAAAAACAACCTAAAACCAGGGAACAACGTAGAAGGTGTGGGTGGAGAAAGTGCGGCATTTACTCAGAACAAGGTTAAAAAAAAAAACATATACAAACTGTAAGTCATAAATTCAATGGTACACAAACACACCATACTCTAACCAAATCAGAAAAGGACACTCATCCATGATAGGGTACAAGTAACTAGAATAAAAAAGAAGGATGGAGGAGAATGTCTGCATACATCCAGGATCCTCTGAATTATGAAAGATTTCAATATCAATCTGATAACCAGTGGGACAAGCCATCATTACCCAGCAAATGTTGCTAATTGGTTGGTGGACAGATCCATGCCAAGCTAGCAGGCCACCAGTGCTAAACATGTGGTTTGCACGGGGTGAAACGCTTTTACCTTTCCAAATGGCAGGAGGTTAGAATTTTGTAATCCTTGTGAATTCAAGAGATTCTCTGAAGGCTCACAAGATGATCCAACCCTGGATAGGAAATCAGATCTCGACAATGTACTACAAACAGGGATACAGCCATTATTGTTATATATCACAACCAGAGGCTCCTGTATGGCAATCTTAAATGAAGCAATAGTTACTGCCTTCATTCTTACCATGAAAAACACTAGAGAAATACTTTAAAAACATACTGATTCAGTCACATTTTTTCCACAATCTCTCAGAACCAGGTGGAAAGATTAATGAACACCAAGGGATTGTCTGACAAGAAATCAAAACTCTCCATACTTCTAAAGATAGAAAAAAAATCCAAACATGAAGATTCCAAAATCCTAAATTTTGATCCTGGACCCATCTTAGATGGTGAATCTCGAAGATACTAAGAAATCTTTTGAGGGAACTGGTATATATATATATATATGAGGGTCCTTTAACCCACTATGGAGCTACTAAACTGATGAAACCTTAAAATCAGTCACTCTGAGAATCACCTTCTCAGGAATCTTTATTTTAGGAAAAAGTTAATTTGTGTCCTAACACTCCAATCTACGGTATTGGTACTGACCCCAGATGCCTCTGAATTAAACAGCGGAGAAACACAAGTTGGTAAGAAGGGGTTAGCCTTCACAGCCAAAATCCAATTTAGGATTCAATCCCAATGAGAATATCCACTCAAAAGCAGCTAATCCCAGTGTCAATTTCAACACCATGGTCCTCAACCTCTCATAAAACATTTGCTTAAACATTACAAACTCTGTATGGGAAAAAGATGAATAAACTGCTTCTTTGATGTTGCTAAGTTAAAATTATGATGTCATCTTCTAAAGAGCAAGAGAATGGCATGCATCTTGTTCACTAAACACTCACAGCTGTGATGCTGTCCATCAAAAAAACAGAGCCTCTCAACCCAGCTTCAAATTATTCCATGACAGGAGCAGCCAGGGAACCACTATTTTTTCCTACTGATATGAGAACACCTCTAGATTTCTGTCCATATTCTTGCTTCTACACGAGCTTCTGAAAAATGGCAGCCCTACCAGAAGTCAGACTGCCCATATGGATTCTCCAAGCTGTGGGTCTCTGAAGATTTTCCTTGTTGGACCACATTATCCAGAGTTTCTTTTTTAAAGCCAATTTGGGAAATCTCTCACTTCATCTCTTTTCGTTTACTTTAAAGAACCTATTTACCAAACGCCACTCACTTGGCATACAATTTTGCTATGTAATTGCACACCACTGCAAAACTGAATTTTCCAAGAGACAATCTAATTGGCAATGAGATGCTAAAACTCTGTATAGCTAGCTAGATGCATGCCGTAATCAATCAAATAATACTATTTTTCTTTACATTCTAAATTTGTTTTTGAGGATCCAGGTCTTCTTTTGCGGAAGATACTACAATTGTGTCAAGGCCTTCCCGAACAGAAAATTTCATTCTTCATCCTTCATTAGTCCAAGTAAAAAAAAGGGACTTTTTCTCCCTTCTTTTAGAGTCCAATACGGGCAAGCTTCACAGGATCTGCCCCATTCTTCAAAAGTGAAAGCTGCAATAAAACATACTGTTCAAGCAGAAACCTGAAAAGTTGAGAGCTGTTAACTACTTCCAGTAGAAAGAATACCTCTCACGGACAGGAAGAGATTAAAAATAATTGCAAGCACATCAGAATGAGGGTTATCAATTACAACAGTACCCATACAGCCAGCCATAGAGTACCACAAAAGCAAAAACTATCTGTAGGTATTTTTGACCTAAAGTTTGAGCAGAAACTAAGATTCTGGTTTAGGGCCACAGCAGTATTGCACTCAGAAGGCAATGGATTTTCTGTGACAAACAAGGATCAGTCAGAAAATTTCAAGCTTCTTGGACAAGAAATCCCAATCCTAATATCTGGTGGCTACATCTATGGCATGATATCATGACAAGTGTCTCTAGGTCGTATAGATTCAGGAGGGTTCATCTTGATAGGAGTGTGATGAAAATAAGAACTTTCAGGATTATACTCTTACCATTCGACTGAAGACCCAACACATTTATGACTCGACTGCCCATTACAAACCCGAAACTGACAAAGTTTCAATACCTCTTCTCTCCAAGATCTCTGGGGTTGATTTGGGATGTGGTGGACCATCTGAATGCTATGGGATTTCCATAATGGAATCCTGGGGCTATAAGAACAACAGGAGACTTTTCATACTTTTCTTACGATTAAAAGATGACCAAAATTCTAAACTCATTTTATACACAAAAAATATCAGGGGGGGGTGTCCCCATTCGAGACAAAATTGATGATTACCAGTATCAAACTGCATATCTAATTTCATTCCCACTAGCTGACCATATAACATGTTCAAACATCCTATGATACTCCAAGGAAAAACAACTTTTTTTTCTTCTGGTTGGTTGGCATAAAAAAAAAAGAAGTCATAAACTGGGGGCTCAAGACCTATAAACCATATGGGAAAATTAGCACTGCACACCTACACTATCAGACAGACAGATAGTGGCCCCAAATACTACAGATCTTTGAGTTTCACTTTGACAAGTGCTAGCCATACCAAAAATTGCAATGCATGAACATGAAACACCTACTTAATTTCACATCTAAACATCTTTCTTTCCAGTATGCTCTCACCTGATTATCTGAGGGTCCCTTGGACTCACTATGTCCTTCCTTGCTCTCTCCTTCTGAAGATGTACCACTGGCATCCAAGGTAGCATTTTTCACTTCTTGATCTGCCATTTCTTTTGTTTCCTTAGGCAACTTGGATATGTGTTCTCAAAAGACTGAAAAAGTAATTGTTTCTTTTTAAGTACTCTAATAATTATATTTCATCATACTAGTTCACTGTTTCCTGCATAGGGAGGTAGCAACCAAGAACAGCCTAATACTCAGCTGTCATATGTAATGCACCAAAACAAGAGCCAAGCCCCACAGACCTTTCTGTGGTTTCCTCTGACCACTTCATATGCCCTGGTTCAGCCAATTAACAGCACATCACCCTGTGTATACCACACTGCTCCAATGCACTCTATTCCTTGCATGCCTCAACCTCCTGCATGTTCATGCCACAATACCTCTAAGCTTCTTTTACTCTATCCTTCCATCTCCTTTTCAATCTCCCCCTCCTCTTTGCTCCCTCTATTTCTAACACATATATCCTCTTGGTCAGTCTCCCTTCAATCATCCCCTCTATATGTCCAAACCACTTCTACACATCTTGTTCAGCTCCCTTAATCACACCAACCTTACTACATCTCTCTTACAATAACATTCCTTACACGATCAACCCTCCAAACGCCATGTGCTGTCCTGTAGCACTTCCAACGCATCCACCCTTTTCTGTTCTTTCCTATGTAGGTCCCATGATTCACACCTACACAGCTCAGTTGAGACTACA
The DNA here is from genome assembly GCA_032273725.1 of Panulirus interruptus. Taxonomy (NCBI): domain Eukaryota; kingdom Metazoa; phylum Arthropoda; class Malacostraca; order Decapoda; family Palinuridae; genus Panulirus; species Panulirus interruptus. Next base: position 5,227 of record JAUTYZ010232497.1, read on the forward strand.
ATACCATCAAATATATCCATCTTTGCCCACACAGACAGTGACCTCTCTTTCTATACACTCCTCACTGCACCCACGACCTTTGCCCTCCTTATGCTATGGTTCATTTAACCTCCCATAGTTTCATTTGCTGTCATGTCCCCATCCAATATCTAAATCACTCCACTTCTTCCAGGTTCACACCATTTAAACACACACTCAAACCAACCTGTCTTGCTGCTTTTATTCATATCAACTCTCAACTTCCTCCTTTCACACAGTCTCCCAAACTCAGATACCAACTTCTGAACTTTCTCACTCAAATCAACAAACAACAACTGACTCACTTCCCAGGCCCCCTCATCCCCTAGAAACTGCACACCTGCCCCTTTCTCAAAGACCCTTGGATTCACTTCCCTCACCACCTCATTCATAAATAACTTAAAACAGCCATGATGACATCACACACCCCTGCTGCAGACCAACCTTCACCTGTAACAACTCTTCCTCCTCTCTACCTAAGGACACACTAGCTTTACTATTTTGACAAAACTTCTCACTGCTTCTAATAGCTCTCCTCCCACACCATAAATCCAAAACACCTTCCACAAAGCATCTCTATCAATCCTATCATATGCTTTCTCCAGATCTATAAATGCCACATATAAATCCTTTTGCTTCTATAAGTATTTCTCAAACATTCTTCAATGCAAAGACTTGATCCAAATATCTTCTACCACTCCTGAAACCACATTGCTGCTCCCCAGTCTGATGCTCTGTGCATCCCAGCATCATGAACACTCAACAAACTTATACCTCTGTCATTCAAACACCCACTTTTGTCCTCCTTTCCCTTAAACAATGGCATTATGCATGTATTCTGCCAATCCTCCGACATCTTACCATGATTCATACATAAGCTGAAAAATCCTAACTAACCAATCAACAACAAGGTCATCCCTTTCCATAAGAAATTCAATTGCAATACCATCCACTCCAGCCGCCTTGCCACATTTCATCTTAGGCAAACAACTTGATATGGCTCTCACTTCGTATACCTCCCTGATCCAAACACCCTACATCTGCCACCCTATCAACAAACACATTCAATAATTCTTCAATATATTCACTCCATCTCCTCTTCAACTCACCACTACCTGTTCTACTTCCCCATTAGCCCCTTTCATCAATGTTCCCATTTACTTTCTTGTTTTTCTCAAACTACTAAACTCCTTCCAAAACATCTTATTCTCCCTGAAGTTTGCTTATACTCTCTCACCCCTTATTCTCATTTGCCCTATTTTTATCCCCTGCACTGCCTTTCTTGTCTTCCTGCTGCTTTCTCTTGTGTATCTCCCATGCAATCAAACTCCTTCCTTGTAAGTACTGCTCATACACTTCTCTTTTCTCTTTCACAAGCAACTTTACTTTGTTATCCCATCACTCACTACCCTTTCTCACCTGCTCATCTCTCACCTTTGAATGCCACAAGCTTCTCTCACACATGCCAGCCCTGCTTCCCTAAATACTTCCAATTCCTCACCCACTCCCCTAGCTTCGTTTACTCTCACATATTGCCATTCCACATTCAATCTCTCCTGTTACTTCTTCACACAGGGCTCTTTTCCAAGCTCACTTACTATCACCACCCTCTCCTCATTCACATAATTTCCTCTGTACTAGAAACCTCTACCAATCTTCACTTTTGCCTTAACCAGATAATGATCAGACATCCCACAAGGTGCCCCTCACAGCACATTCACATCCAAGTCTCTCTTTTGCATGCATAACAATCAGTATGTAATCCAGTAATGCCCACTGATCATCTTTCCTACTCAACTATGTATACTTATGTACGTCCCTCCTTTTCAAACAGGTATTCCCAATCATGAGTCCTTTTTCAGCGTACAATTCCACAGGCTGTTCACCATTCTCATTCACAATATTGGGTACCCGCTGTTCACCATTCTCATTCACAATATTGGGTACCCCATGCCCCCCCAATTATACCCACAACTGTCACATTACTTACTTACTCATTTAAATCACCCATCAATAACCAGATCTCTTGCATCACAACTGCTGACACACTTACTCAGCTGCTCCCAAAACACTCTTTCACACACTTTCACAACTGCCTCAGCAGTAGTTCTAGAACTTCCTTAGCTCTTGCTCTCACATCAACCCCAGACTTTACTCCTAAAGCATTCCCAAACCATTCTTCCCCTTTACCCTTGAGTCTTGTTTCACTCAAAGCCAGAGCATCCAGATTTCTTTCCAGTAACAAAGTATTTAGCTCTCTTTTCTTCTCATCTTAGTTACATCCACACACATTCAGACACCCTAACCTAAGCCTTCGAGGAGGATGGCTCCTTCTTCTGTTCCTTCTTTTAGAAACTGAAATACAAGAGGGGTGGTTTTCCAGACCCCTACTCCCACCCCTTTTAGTTGTCTTCCTTGACATTGGGAAAACAAGGGGAGAGTTCTTCCTCCCCTATCCTCAGATATATATATATATATATATATACTTTTTTTGTTCACATTTACTCTCTAGTCATCATGTATAATAAACAAAAACTGGAGTTTCCTATCCACAACCAGGCCCCAAAAACTTTTCTGTGGTTACCCCTGACCACTTCATATGTCCTGATTCAGCCCACTGACAGAACATCGCCCCCTGTACACAACATCACTCCAATTCGTTTTATCACTTGCATGCTTCACACATTCCTACAAGTTCATGCCCTAATCACCCAAGGCATCTTTCACCCCATCCTTCCAGCTCCTCCATGGTTTCCCCCTATTTCTTGTTCCCTCCACAACTGACATGTATACCCTCTTAGCCATCCTCTCCTTTTCATGTCCACACCATTTCAGCACACCCTCTTTAGCTATCATATACATCCACCTCTTACCACCACACCTCTCTTTTCCCTATTATTTCTTATTTGATCAACTCTCTTGTATGGGTTGCCTATGCACTCCCTCATTTGAATTAGAAGGCATGCTTTATCAGTATGAAGAGGTTCCTTATGTTTTGGAACTATAATTAGCATCAGAAAGAATCATAGTATAAGCTCCAAAATACAACAATGATTACTATTTGGGTTTAATGGGGTGAGTTTTACATTCGTGTTGCCTCATCATCAAACTGTGGGGACTTGTACACGTTAGCTTTTCCTGCCAACATTTAAAATAGAAGGCACACTTTTTTCAGTTATGTTGAGATGCCTTATGTCTCAGGCAACCACAACTAGCTCTGGGAAAGAATCCTTCCCTAGCTTCACTTATACAGGATGGCAAGCTTTTTTTTTAGTATGCAGAGATACTTATGTCACATGTAACTAAAATTAGCACTGCTACTAGATCCAAGTATCTTATGTATCTTATGTCACAAGTAACTAAAATTAGCACTGGTACTGAATCCTAGTCTCTTAATTAACCATATAACACTACGAGGGAAGATATAGCCAAAGCATGCACATTCAGTGTGCCCCAAGCTGATTACTGGCTAAGTAGTGATACTTTAAGGCACTAATTGTGGTGATAATGATTTGGTGGATGCTGCACAGTTACCACTAGGGAAACTTCTTTGTGAATCAGTAATCCATTGGTGAAAAGATGTATGAGTCAGCAAAAGTCAACAAATGCGTGATAAGCCAAGCACACAGCATAACAAATCTAAATGTCTGTACAGTAACAAATATGGATAATTTACCAAATATTCTTAAATTTTCTTGATATTTCCTATTTAATCATAAGAATAAAAAAATATTCTTTTTATTTGTTCAATAAACCTGTCCTGGGACCCTCCTAAATTTCCAGGGCTGCATCCTTTATGCAAAATATTTCCATTCATTTAATCTTGCTAATAACTAGCTGAAGTAGGCTATCAAACCTGAGGTTGTAGAATATTCCCTTCCCTACCTGGAGCAGGTTCAAAGGCTGAATCATGTGAAAAGGATTTTTCTGTAAGTTCAGATTCCTGGGCATCAGAAGGCTGCTTTTCAAATTTAACAACTGTGGTTAGATTCATTCTTTCATCTTCCATGGTTCCTGACATTATACGTTCCTGTATGCAGCATAAATGAAATCACCACATCTGTACACCTATGTCACCTGGGATAGAAAAGGAAAAGGAATAAATACAATGCTGATCCAAGTTTATAACTGACACTTATGCAATAATAAAGCTATAGTTTACTGCAAAAAAGTTATATGTAATACAATAATTAAGACATTGTTTACTAAAAAAAAAAAGGTAAAATTATATTCAGTGCTTAAGAAGAGAAAAGTGAATACACTTGTTGTTGTCTCCATACTCTCGTGAGCATATTCCAGTACCTGACACATCTTACTGGAAACCAATTTCCTGAGACTTGTATTCCAATGCTCTGGGTAGTCCAATTTTAACATGTGGCCATTTGATACTCAAGAACCACGATGAAAATCTGCTGTAATGTAAGTCGTCATAACCATGTAGAAATTTACAGACTTGAATCATGTCTCCATTCAAACATCGGTCCTTTAGGGTTTGGCTCCCTGAAAATATACGTCTTTCATTATGTCCTAAATCAGCAATCTGTAGAGCCAATTTAGTATCTCTAAGCTGAACTCTCCCTATAGAACATATGTCTTTAATCAGACTTGGGGAACAACATTTTTCAGCATATTCTAGGATAGGCCTAACTATGGCTAAATATAATGATAGGAAAATTCCTATGTTCATAAATTTTCTCTTAATTAGGCAATATCTCCTATTAGCTCATGCAACAAGTACAATTAAAAATGATGGAAGAAAAGAAAACATGAAGGAAAAATTATCAAAGAAATAAAAGAAGAAAATACAGTAGTTCAACTACCATAATGTGGAAGTATATAAACAAATTATACGGAAAAGGAAGGGAAAGTAATGAGGAATTAAAACTACATGATGAACAAGGGTAAGAGCTTACAGCAAGATGATCAGAATTAGAACACACACACTACTGGAATGATATCTATCAAAAACATGAAAACGATGTAGATATTATATGGAATGAAGAAGCAAAAGAATGTACTTACAAAGATATGAAGAGGATGATATTTTACAAAGGAATGGAAGGAATTGTGCAGTAGAAACAACATTAGAGAGATGGTTATAGAGGACCAAACAGAATATTTAACTATCTGCAATTAGAA
>JAUTYZ010232830.1:0-10382 GCA_032273725.1 Panulirus interruptus
TCATAAAATCCTCATATCAATTACTGAACTTTCAATTTCAAAAAAGGTCATCATCGATTATGGTATTAAGTGCTAGTAACTATACCATGAATCCTATTTTCTCAATCTGCATGAGCATGAGAAAAAAATTACTATTAACTAAAAATCTGTACATCCTGATTCTAGAATGTGACATTTTTTAAACACTACAAAATTATATAACAGCTAGTATACATTATCTAGTTCTACCTATGGTAAACAATGTCTGGCCACCAAGTACATCAGACCTAGTTTGTCAAGAGCTTTATTACATGTGAAACCACAGATGCATCATTTTTTGTTTACTCTCACATTCCTGAACTACTGCAAGTGTCAAAGGTAATGGAGGTTGGTGGTATTTGTTCACACTGTACCAAACTTACTCCCACTTGCCTTGTACATTTTGAGTCTCCTAACTATAATGCCATGTGGCTCAAAACATCTCTACCCTCTGTAACTTTGTTTTTAAATTTCATATACTGCCTCTAACAATGTACAGCTCTTCAACTATTTGAGTTCCTGCCACAATGCACTACTGTCTTCACATTCAAGTGCTGAAATCCTCTATAGAGGGGATTTCAATGTTCACCACAAGAATTGTTTTTTCCCCTCGTAAATGACCTGGAACAGAAAATCAAGCATCTAAAATGAGTTTCTGGCTGTCTAGATCACTTTTCCAAGACACTTAACCTCATTCTTTAATTGTGAACTTTCTCACTATAGATACATTATTTCTCCCCCCTTAGGGTCCTCCAACCACAATCTTATACCTATCTCTAACTGGGTATACCTAACCTCTATCCCCCCTTGAAATACCAACTTTGGCACTTTGAGAGAGCTCAGTGGTCATCCCTGTGCAGCTTCTTTACTAACTTTCCTTACTAAGACAGGTATTGCTTCACTGGCAGGGATGCCTCATGTTGAGATGAACACAAAGCGGATGTTATCTTGGCAAGGAAGGAATTCTACTCTCCCTCTTCTACTAAATCTTTCTCCCTCCACTCAAAGTTTAACTTTTCCTACTCTGATGCCTGCTGCATCAGTGACAGAGCATACTAAACCATAAAAAGATTCTTTCTCCTGAATCCTACTCCATTTTCATTTCTGTTCAGAATCACTGCAAAGTTCTTTTGTAAAGTCAAGCAAACCTCTACAAAAAGTAAGTCTGCTGATTTGACTATTAACAAGTCTCTCCAGTCCTTAACTAAAAACATCTCCGATAACTTCACTAATTCAACCTGATCAATTTACAGCTAACTCTCTAACTAATAATGATGCTCTTATTGATACCTTACTTTAATTCAACTTTGGATGATTCTGCCTCTAATCCTCTGTCCCCATCTCCTCCCACTGAACCTATGCCATCTCCTATATCAGTTTCTCATGCAAGGTTTTCCAAGTACTCTTCCAGTTCCATGTGGCCAAGGTATATGGCAAAGATAGCATACCTTCTTGAGTCATAAAGAATCTTTGTCATAAACTAGCTTCGAATCTTGCTAGCCTATTCAAAGACTGCTTTGTTATCTCTGAATATATCTTATTAAAACATAAACCATTCTGTCGATCATTAAAACAAGTGTGTAATTCATAACCATTTGGTTCTGAGAAATGTAGAACCTATTTCTGTTTACGTTCAACAAAAGCAAGAAGCAACTGCACGAATGCATTTCTCTACAGCATGCATGAATGAGTTCCCTTTGAGTCACATGCCTAAAAAATAAAGGTGATCTAACTGCCTGCCAGGCAAAGAGGGCTTGGTGAGCTTATGCCATTTGTTGGAGGATTCTGGCATCATGGTAGGGTTTGTACATTACTTGCCAATAGCTAACTACCACTAAAACTGTCTCACTGCACTAGAGTTGCCCTCTGCCAATGGCCTGTTAAGGGTGAGGCACTACAAGGCTAAGAGGCAACACTGGAGTACACCAGTAATGGAGACTCTTTTCCTGTGGCCACCCACTTGAGGGAGTTTCCGGAGGGAACGGGTATCAGAGATATAGATACATATAGATATTGGTTTCAGTACACTACACATGACAGCTCGAGAATGGATGTGAGTGGATGCGGCCTTTCTTCGTCTTTTCCTGGCTCTACCTCGTTAACGTGGGAAAAAGCGATCAGGTATGAAAGAAAGAAAGAGAAGATAGATAGATCACTGAACAGTTTTATGGAAACATTTTCTAAGAAGCATTCTGTTCAACTTTGAATTGGACAAGGGTTTTGACGAGTGTTCTTGGCTAACTGTAAGACTCAGGAAGCTCTTCCCATGGCACTGAACTTTAAAATATTAAAGAAAATTTGATCATTATAAATTGAATTATGAATTACAATTTCAGTCCATCACTACCACCATAACATGTAAATAAAAAAGAGAACTTTAAATACATCACATACTAATACCTTGGTTTATTCAATCTTTACCGAATAATAATAGTAACAGACTTATTCCAAAAAAGTTTTTTGGCTACTAGGAGTAAAAATGGACAGTATTATTCCACCCTTATCACCATGGGATTATTACATAACTCTTAAATATCAATGTCCTTAATGTTATTTTACATGTGCCCCTTAAAAATTCTTGACTTCTATAACTAAAACAAGTCCAAGAGAATCCATTTATTTAAACTTACATTCCCTCACAACCAGTTAAATGGAATTATTCAAAGGTTATAGCAAATTACTCTATCTTATCCCTCCCACTGCAGATATATGGTTCAGTGTAAACATTGTATAATCAATACCATGGCCCAAAGTTGGAAAAGCTTCCCAGTCATATCAATCCTTTCTTCATTATTTGCAATATTTCAAGTAATATGTGAAACTCATCTTACCCACAGGACTGTTTAATGCCATTAAAAAACACTTGTTTATATAATTCAGCAGTGTAATTATACAAGCAATAACATTATAAACCAGCATATAAGACCTACCTTCTATTACTTTGTTAGCAGTGGGTTTTCTGACTGAGCAGACAATTTGAGCCAAGTCCGTAAAATTTGCAGGAGAAGCATCTAGGCAGACCTTCTCACCTCGCCAGCGCTCATTCAAATTACTCAGTTGGTATATGCACTCCACAGTACGGCCACCTTTGAGCATGCCACTGAAGTAGGTCTTCCCATGCTGGTAGCCCACCTCCTAAATTCATCGATATATTCATCTTACTTTTAAGGTTACAACTTTGAAATAAAACCAAGAAATAAAATGGATTAGATAAAGAATTCTCTGTCTCTACATACAACAAATCCAAACAGCAGGAGAAGATCTGAGCATACTATGAATCAAGTTGTTATTACCAACAAATTTTATTGCAAAATGATACAATGAGACTGATTAACAAGCGGAAAATTGTCCTTAACATTTCTACAATTCAACTTTCTGACAACAGCAACAGACATAAATATATTGTTCCCTCTGCCTACTTTCTGTTTATGCTGCCTTTTCCTAATTTCAATGCAAAATAGTGTATGGGTGATCTTCCTTAAGCACCTCATTTATCACCAATTTCCATAATTTCAAATGCTGATGACCTTAAGAGCAATGCTTGAAACATTTACTAAATATAATTGATTGTTAGTTTGGTAGTCACATACATGAAGTAGCTGCTACCTGCCTGCCTCAGGAAGAATACTCTGAGAAAATTGAATAATGAAGGTAGGATAAATAAATAATAAAATAAGAAAAGAAAAAATGGGAAAACAGCAAACTTCTGCTCACCTTAATCTCATCAAAACATCCAAACTGGAGAGTTTGATACTTGTCAATGGGAGGACGAATATATTCACAGTAATCACTTGCTTTCAATTCTTCTAGTTGTCGGATACATGACACATATGATAACCGTGACTGGATTTCATACAAGTTTGGCACCTTTGAAGACAAAAAAATATTGGGATACCAGATTTTCAATAACACACTTAAAGTAAGATAACTTTCAAAGGAATGAAATATGATTTATCAAGTATACTAAATACATATATGTAAGTTTTGAAGGATGAGAAAACATTCGTGTACTGTAGACAGAGCCCTATGAGCATCTGAGAGAAAACTTGCACAGAGAACAGTTAAAACACCATTATACCCCCTAAAATATGACGTATCCATGAGGAGTAACCCACTTCATCTGATATACTGAATATAGGGATGACAGATGCTCATTCACAGGGACCAAACAATTACAAAGCAACTTGCCAAGATCAATGATGTCACTGCAGAGAGGTGAGGCATACCCAAGCAACCAGCCACCCACAATCATTCACTGACCAATGATGTCAAAACCTTAGACCAGAGGCTCAATCAAGTAGTCATTAAATCTATTTTGGGACAATTATCTCTGTTTGAAACACCAGGCCAAAAACACTTGCAGTACTGTTGACACTATAAACCCAACTCTGTTCAAAATAAAACTAAGCTTACTCATCCAAAAGATGCAGCATATGCTCAACTACATGAAAAAGAGTTTTTGTTCCATATACATACAAGCTGTATAGAGGGTCTGTAAAGATTAGACCCATTAGGGATCATAAAGATTACCCCTGGATGGACACATTCCAACTCTGTTCCACTATTGCAATCATCAGTACACTAAAAAGGGCAAGGAAACCTTATGCAACAGGACTCTTATCTTCATCTCTCTAATGGATGACGCAAATTTATAAGATGATCTTGACTTTAGCATAGGTTTCTGTGCAGTGAAGATAATCAAAGCCCCACTGAAGTTCCATGAAGGCATGATACTATGAAGCATTGCAAGGACTCCCTCCAGGTAAAAACCCTCCAACTCAGTTCCCTTGTGTATCGTCAATGCACTAATTGAAGTATGGGTCCTTGGGCCTTGGGGTCTGTCTTTGCTTCCCCTACCAATATCCAGGATTACAAGATATTGTTAACACAAATAAAAGTCAAGGCATCATGTCAGTAATGACAAAATAACAACTGAATTCATGGAGAGAACCACCTGGGACACCATCCTCATCCCTGTGAGAATTAAACATCTCAACCAGTCAACCTAGTGTCCCAACCTATTTAGAAACAGTTTAATACCAACCCTGACTTTTAGTGTATGACCATCAAATCCTGGGTTCTACCAAAATACCTCAAGTATGAAATAATTATCAAATACAAGTCACATACGTCATAAACTATCAAATCGCTGTTGAAAGAAAAACTAGAAACTCATCACAAAAATAAAAAAAAAGCAAGCACATAAAAACCAAACAGTTGTTGGGCTGACCCATCAAAACAAAGTCTAAGGTAACTGCCAAATTGAGGCAGCTGATGTCCATGGGGTCTCGTTTCACTAAATGTCTATATACAACAAACGACTTTTGATTCATGTCATGGAAAAACTGAAATAAAAACAAGGATACCTAACCAACATACCTGAGCAGCAAAACGAAAATTAATGACAATGTAAAGCAAATGCAAGCAATTCCTCAAAGTGCCACAGCAAGTGAATGAACAGGTGTGGTTGGCCACATGGTATAACCTCATCTTCATGCTGTGATGTCACAGACCTGGACAGGTAGCTTCATGGTTACTACGACCTAATAAATAAGCATCTGCCAAATTCATGTTGTATGGTGGTTGAAGGGGATGAATCTTCAAGAAAACACTCTATTTTTGGGAATAAAATTATTTTTACCCCTTACCAAGCAAGTGCCCACACATATAATCATAAGACTCTATCTGTAAGTGAGAAATGAATATAGAAGATTACTGAACTCCCTCACTATTTAAAGTGAAATCACTAAAATCTTCGACAAGTTCTCACAGTGCAAGGGACGTTACCTTCCAAGCCCCCTCCCCTTAAACAAGTATTTCTAATTCATGATATACTGATCAATAAAAAATTGAAAATGTATATATCTAAGGCATTTCAATTACTGAAAAAGTACATAAGAAAACATTCGTTAATATAGGCTGTAGTGTGCACGGGATAGAGTGAACTGGAACGATGTAATGTCACTGGACTGAACCAAGGCATGTGAAGCGGCCTGGGTAAACCATGGAAAGGTCTGTGGTGCCAGGTTGTGGATAGGGAACTGTGGTTTCGGTGCATTACACATGACAGCAAAAGAATGGATGCGAGCGAATGTGGCCTTTCTTCATCTGTTCCTGGCACTACCTCGCTAATGCAGGAAACGGTAATCAAGTATGAAAGAAAATGAAACATTTTCTGCATAAGTAAATTATGTACAATGAGCACAGAGTACTAAAGGCTGGCATCAGAAGAGGGTGGTACCGGGTCATCTGGGTCACCTACAGGTATAGGCAGCATCATGTCAAGTGTTATGAATATCTACTTGAGAGTTTGTAAAGGATGCTAAGGGATTCTTTTCCTAGTCTAAATCTGGTATTCGTTAGTGCTTTGAGGGAATTCAGTTTGTGTTTTGCTTTAATGCTGATGTTTTTGGTGTGGGAAGTGAATGTCATATACGTATCACACATGATGCCTAGAATAGTTAGTGTTCTGATGGGTGGATGTCCATACAAGGTGACTAGAAAGTGCAGGTTGAGTTCCTGTCTGTCAGGAATTAAAAGAGGAACTGAAAACTACTGTGGGGATGCAGACATTCTGTTTTGGTGAGCTATTTTTCCAAATGAATAAAATAGTGCTGCATGTTTGCTGTTGCTACTGTGGTGTAAGAGTGATGTGATGTGATTGTAAAGTCTGCATAAGAGATGACCTTCAAACTGTGGTTTAATGGAAGTAAAGGGAGGTTATACAGGAGGAGACTGAAAATGGTATTATTTTGTGTTTGTTGCGGAAGGATGGATCTGTGAGTATAGGTTTCTTAGGTGTGAGGTAGGGGTCAATTATCTGTTTCTACATGGGGACTGGTGGTCGGCTATGGAGTGGTCTGGATGAGAAGAGTCCAGAGATGTTGCAAGATTTTGAAATTCGATCATGTTGAGGTGGGATTGTATTTGGAGAATCTTAGTTTCTTTGAGTAGGTGCTGAATGCCTGAGGTTGCTAAGCAGCCAGTTATTATTCTGAGTGCTCTGTCTTATGTGGTTTACAGCTTTTTTTTATTTAACCTGCTGTTTCAAAAATCCTAGTAAATTGGGAGCAGAAAGACTGAAGATTACAGTAGTGAATTTTTCATATTCTGAACATAATACAGTTCTTTATTTGAAATATTTTGCAAAGTATATAATCAACAGTTTGAGACATTAGCAGCATTAATGAACAATTCTAAATAGTAACTACAGAGTTCAATTGATACAATTCACATCCTTACATTTCACACCAATAGTAATTAGTATCAACCTTACTTGAAAAAATTATCTCACCCTGAGTTCTTTCCTGAAGAAATATTTGAAGGGGAAGACCCTGCGGAAGAGGACACTCCAGCCTGACAAACAGTCTCCATAATTGGTAAACTGAGTTTCATACTGAGAGCCAACATCAATCGCAAGAATATTGCTCACACTCCACTTGTTACGCATCACATCACCTACATGGTAGGAAGGGTAGGGAGGTATAGGATAAAGGGGAGAGGAGGATAAATAATAATATCAATTCATTGTGGAATACATGAATATTATGAAGAGTGAGTATTAACTCATCTTGCATTGTTAATGCTATTAAGATGTATGAACTCAAAGAGTACATATATTCTGCAGAAAAAAAATTTATTATTTATCAATACATGTGTAAGATGTTCTTTTTATGTACATTAATCCTCTTCAAGTTAAAACAACCCAGTAATATATATCACTATACACTTTAGCAGTTAGCCATTTACTATAAGCAGCATGGTGCATTTTTTCATGATCAAATAATGTAATCTGTAATGAAATAACAACAGTACAAACAGAAAAAACAGCCACTTAGGCAATCAGACATATTTCCTGCATAATACAAAAATGAGTTTTGGGTTAGGGAAGAGAATGTTAAAACAATACATGCTGCCATATTTGAAAGGATGGACAGCTGGATAACAACATGTTAAACTACCAAACTTTAATGCCTGCCACCCTTAAACAACCATTCATCATAGGCCAGCCAAATGTGGCAAGGGGATGGCTGGAACATATAATTATACTTACCGTAAGTATGGTCATGCAGTGCTCATGGATGTTTGCATACTACTGGCTCAGCAAAAATCAGCACACTTTGGAGCCAAAACGAACAAGAGGCACCCGGGTAGTTGGGTGGTAGATGCATTTTTCTTTCAAGCCCAAACGACAAGTACTTAATCACACTGTAAGCAGGTACACATATAGGGGAGACAGACATCAGCTATACCTTAAACAGAGTACATCCACATGTCATCTGACACATTGACACGCACCTAATAATGGGTCAGGGGAATTAAATCTTAAATACACTCATGTCAGACACTGATTTATAAAGCAGAACCTCAAAACTTTAATCAAGAATATATATGGCTCCAAGTAAACAAGCAGCCTTTACCCATTTGACTAGAAAAAGAAATTCAAAACTAGGATATCTGAAGACCTAAAACCAACATTTCAAAAAAGTTCCTGATGACGGTTGTTTCATCTACACTGCATATGATCCTGCTAGTTTACAAAAATAAATGAGAATCACCGCAATTTGTAAGTTTTGAATGATTTGATTTGATAAATACACCTATCAAACAAGAAACTCATTTCCTCTCTTGGGTTCTCATTTAAAAGCATTGTTCAGCAAGTACCTATGATATCTTGTAAGAGGTACTTCATACAAAAAGATCTACAATTATCAGTAAGTAAATCTGTGAACCATGAATAGGACACATATTCTTTTTTAATATTTGTTTGCCATGAGAAAACAATCTGGTTTCATGCTTACACCTTTATCTTTAAACATAATCATGATATAAAGACAGAGCTGTTGGCTCCATATATCATAGGAAAGGACACAAACACCAATAATTCTTCTAAGATCCAAATAATGGACTTTTTCTTTCACACCTAACTGTGAAAGGCATAGCAACTTTTTCATCCAACATGAAATGATCCTTCCTTATACTGGCTGTAGACAGATAGACAGAGCACTTCAAGGAACATGGACGAATAAAGAAATATTCTCTCTTGTAATTTTCTGAGAAAAAGAAAAGAAAGCTGTAAGCATCTCAGCACAAAGGCTCACACTACAAAGAAGATATACTTCCTGTACTGTATTACAATAAGTTTATTCCTAAAATCAACAATCTCAGTTAAAAGAAGAATTTTTGGTTTTAGACTAATCCTTAACAATAAAAGATGACCTTCAACTGTAGAAGATTTCTGTCCAAACACTGCACAAGAATAACTATTTCCTCATTCCAAAGCTAAAAGAAAGGGTTTTCATAAGAAGACATTGTGGAGCAATGATACCCTCCAAATAACCTATTGTAAAAGATTAAAGGCCTTTGAAGACTTTAACCTAGGCTGAGAAGAGAAAGCTAATATCTCCTAAGAACAACGGATTTCATCAGCCTACTCCAAATAGGGTTAAAATCACTTATGTCAAATGCCAACAGAAAAGACTCTAGCAAAGGAACCTTGTATAATGCTACAGTGTTACAGGCTTTACTTGTCAAATGGAAGGCTAAAGGAAAACTAAACTTGGTGAGTCAGTTACAGCAGATTCTTTCGAGAAAGGTGGAAAAGTTTTCAAAACAGAGATATAGAGTTTCTGAGTGCAAAAGCGGATATAATAGAAAATATCATCTGTACAGCAGTCTTCATACGTTCCTCTATAAATATGTGAGAGAAAATCCAAATTAGAAGATTCCAAAACAGGAAGTTCTGCTGGATCTCTTCTGCATGGTGGTGACTCTTTATGAGACTCTCAAGAATCTTAAAAGGAAAATGGCAGAACAGCATTAGTCTCTTTCCTCAGAGATGTTTTACCTACTTCAAGGCAACCATGCACTAATCCTTGGAAACCTAACAGTCTGAGAATCACAAGGCACTGATTCCAACTGCCTTAGAATCAAAAAAAGGAGGAGCATGTATTGGTAAAAGGCATTTCGTTTTCATGAAACTGAGATTTACCTGAGGTGTCATTCTAAATAACAGTATACAACTGGAAGGTACTGTTCCCCTTGTCATTTCTACCCATTTAGTCCTTGACCTTGACAAGGCATCTGCCCATATGTAGCAATCTCAACAAACGAAGAGCACTTGAGAAAATCATATCTTCAAAACTGATAATCTACTAATGTGATTGATTGTCACTAGAACTGGAAGAATATGGTATGATCCTCCATGAATTAAGCAGTAAGCTTATACCAACATGTTCAATTCCATCAGGACTTCAAACCCTCAGCAGGTTATAATTATAGGGGCTGTCCAAGTCACACGTTTCTACAGTCGTTTCTTGTTGGCCTGGTAACACTTTTTATATCGTTTCATACATGCTCACCAT
>JAUTYZ010232940.1:0-10381 GCA_032273725.1 Panulirus interruptus
GGGTGAGGCAGAAAGAAAAGACAGCTACCTGGGTCAGAGGAGTGCAACTTGACAACCACTGAAGTGTTGGCTCACTATGCAGCCACCTGGGTCAGAGGAGTGCAACTTGACAACCACTGAAGTGTTGGCTCACTATGCAGCCATCGCTAACCCTCCCAATACCCAGGTAGGTAGTACCGGTAATATACCTCCATGGTCGGTGGCTGCCTACAAACTACCACCTACCTACTTACTTACAATTCAAACTTTGAATACCCTTATGTCTTCAAAGGCAACTTTTGCTGAACTTCGTTAGGTCTCGAAAAATGTCCTGAGATCTTTGGAGGTTAGCAAGGGTAACCCTCTCTTTTTGGTTCGTCAAGGCAATTTGAAACCCTTCTCCAAAGGAACATTCCATTTTGGATTTAAAAACCGGTTTTGCTGACTCAAACCAAAATTAAGAGAGCTGAATAACAGGGAAAGGCTAGAAGCCTTAAATTTGCTCACCTTGGAACAGAGAAGAGTATATATGTCAGAGTCTCTGTGCCAGAGCCATAATAAATACAAGGGTACTTTTACACTAGTCATTTTGAGGAAGCTTTTCCTTGAGAGGTTTTGCAGAGGTCTTTGACATTTCTCAACAGTTTGTCAACCAAACCTTGGTCAAGATGCTGAGGATCAATCTTGCAAGTGGTGACCTTAATTCCTGTGAAGTGAAGGATCACTAATATCCCACAGGATAACCTTTAGGTATGTTTATGGTCATCTTTTCTTTCGGTAAGGAGGTTTTTCTTTAACCCTCTGCCTCCATGCTTTTATGTTCTCATAGCTTGCAGGACATACCAACCTTGGATAGAAAAGTGAGTTTT
This sequence comes from Panulirus interruptus, assembly GCA_032273725.1. Taxonomy (NCBI): domain Eukaryota; kingdom Metazoa; phylum Arthropoda; class Malacostraca; order Decapoda; family Palinuridae; genus Panulirus; species Panulirus interruptus. Next base: position 849 of record JAUTYZ010232940.1, read on the forward strand.
GAAGGATGAAAAACTGTTTCTTACTGGGGCAGTTTTCTGCAATCAAATTTTCTGGTTGTTTTTTATCCATCCTGCCTCTCTCTCTCTTCCAAAACACCTTTCTCTTAACTGATGTTAGTTGTGTTGGGGTGATATTTTTGTTCCAGAGAATTATTTGGTGGCTATCATGGTACAAAGTGACATCTGGCAGGATGATGAAGTCATCATTGGGTGATGACTGCTAATTGGAGGGGAGCTTTCATGAAGCAAGATCAAGTTCTCTCAGGTGTTTGCGGTGGTTGGGGAGGGTGAGTGGTATTAACCTCAGAAGAAGGTAGGGGGTTAGTGGCTTAACTCCAGGAGATCATGGAGATTTTCTCATAGCTTGCAGGACTCCACCTAGGAAAGAATTTTTCATTCTTCAAAACTTAGTTTTATTTTTGTCTCTAACTGCCTCTCCCACTTTAGTAAGGCAGCATCAGGAATAAACAATAGTGGCCATATTTGTACATGTTCATTCCCTAGCTCTCATGAATAATACATTGAAACCAGAGTCTACCATCCACAGCCAAATCTCACAGACAACCCCAAGGTTTATATTGACCACTTGATATGCCCTGGTTCAGCCCTCTGACAACAAACCACCCACGTATCTTACTGATTCAGTTTGTTTGATTCACAGCACACATCTTAATGTCCAGGGTCCTGATACCCAAAAGCCTCCTTCACTCCATCCTTCTACTTCCTTGGTCTCCTCCTCTCCCTTTTCCCTTCATATGTGATATATAGATCCTCTATGTCAATCTTTATTGCCTTCATTCTTTTCAAATGCCATTTCAACACAACCAGGTTTGCTCTCTCAGTCAGACTGCACTTACTAGTACACCCCTTTCTGATACTCCTTCCTGACACAGTCAACCTGCTTTGCACCATATCTTCCTCAGGTAAGCCTCAGGTCATTTCCAGTACCTCCACCCTCTTCCTTTCTTTTACATTCAAGGCCTGACACTCAAATCCATATGTAACTGTTGGCACTACTCTAACTTCAAACATGTCATAGCAGATTATATTATTGTGGTATTTTATTTCAACATCTATTTATTGTGTACATTTTTCTGTTACTGTAAGATAACCAAATGTCATTCACCTCCATATCTGTTTATGTTGATTTATATAACAGGTGTATGCACGAGATGTTGATGGTCGAGAGTCGACAGTGACACAGCCATTTTCTCTGGATGAATCGCAACCTTCTTTTCGTTTCTGGCCAAGAGCACTCCTCATGTCCAACATCTCCATGTTTGTGAGTATTCGTAATCTTTATTTGCCAGAAAAGGCTTATTGAATTTTTTAACCTTTTTTACACTGACTGTAAACAAATAGAAGGTACAGGAAGGAAAAATTACAGTCATCTCAAATATTTTAAGCTTTTATTTATTTTTCTCATCTGTGCACAAAGTTTAATGAACATTTGAGAGAGCGCTTGCTCCTTGGGGGGTTGAAATGCCATTTTACTTCCTAGAATGAGGTGTAGCCATAAGGATTCAACCCCTTTAATCATCATAAAACCCAAGAGGCTGGCAGATACATGTTCACAAGACTCACTGACCATAAAGGACTCACTGACCATGCCTATGGTGTCATGGCATGGAGGTTAGGTGGCACCAAGCCATTACGCAATCCCATTCATTTCCTCTTTCTTGCTGACATTTAGCATACCTGCTGACCATTGCATGAATCATCACCAGCTTGTGGTGTCTTAACTTTTTTTTATGACAAGATGTCAGATGGTTATATTTTCTTTCATTTGCGAGTTGTCCTTGACATGAACTGTATGTACTTTGTTGTATTTTGAGAACTAATGAGCTTGGAGACAACAGTAGCATCACCTGTCACAATATGTTGGTGACCTTGAATTTTGTTTAAAGGGTTAGCCTAACTACAGGATATTTTGAGGGTGATTTTTAACGGGGAATTGGAGTGCTTTGGATACATGGGGGTGGAGTTGGCAACAGATAGAATCTTGGGGACTGAAATGAGTCTTGGGCTGGAATAGGGGACTTAGGTTATGGTTACATTAAGGAGTGAGTGGAAGGAGACATCATTGATTGTTTGGGCAAAGATGGGTAATGTTTGAAGGTATAGTAGTCCCAACAGTGTTGTGTGGTTGTGAGTCTTGGGCCATGAGTGCAAGGGAGGGGAAGAAAGTGGACATGGTTATATTTTGTTAGTGATATTGTTTTATCCAGCAATCTTATTTCTATACCTTAAATTTCAGTACTCCCTACAGTGCAATCCAGTCCATTATGTCATATGCATTTTCTTTTTCATCCTTCTTCTACTTTTCATTTATCCTGCACTCTGCTTCATCTTCTGAGTTATGATTTTCCATTACATCCCCCTTGGTATGCTTAGTAAGCTGAATCCTCTATATAGTCAAGCAGCTTACCAAAATGAAGTGGACACTTTGGATAAAAGTACCAAATTTTGTAGGACTCTTTCCATACTCCTACGAGTAAACATTTTGCCAGAAGCCATCAAATTTGAACCCTTGGAGGCTATTAGATGGTACTTTCAAGTTTTTAGAATGTTTAGAAAGGCAAAAGTGACAGCTGTTTTATTTTTGTAGATTTTTGTGATGTAGAAATCAATCTGATCATCGGTGGGGTCAGTTATATTTGTGGAGCTAACAAGACCCTTTATTTTCATATGTTTCACACCTCTTTATTGGATGTCAAGATATTCAAGTTTGAAGCAGTTAAACTGTTGGGAAAATACACAAAGTCAGTAAGATACTTCTGCTAAGTCATGTATGAAATGTGCCAGAAAACACCAAAAGTACATAGAATATTTTATACAGTCTTATTGTTCAGCTATTTTTATGTCTATATGTCACACTAGCATGTGCAAAGGTTAGTGCATCTCCAGTGAGTTACCTTGCATGCACATTTGCCACTGCAGCCCTATGTCCTCTTGCAGCCACATTTAACCAACACCGTGCTGGCATTGGAGGCTTTTGGTAATGTGTTCCATAAGGAAGCCAAGACTTGGTCTTTTTGATCAGAGCCCAGCCCCATCCATCTGGAGACATTGTTTGTCTATGGGCCAGTTCACATTTGTTCCAGATTGCTGCTTGGTTGGCATTATGCTTTGGGCACTCCAACAGAGCATCTTGGATTGCAGGAGTGTTTTCCATCGTTTTGTTTTCCTGGTAGAGCATCTGTCTATGTGGCTCACTGACAGTGTTCAGGTGGCTGATTTTGTCTTACAGGATGACTTTATAGTGTTCCAGCACTTAAAGTGCTTGGCAGTGACATTCAACAGAGGATATGGATTCCCTGTCATGTAAGAGAAAGCTTCTGTGACCTAAGGATATTACCTCCAAGCCTTCCATGCTGCTTTTTTCTTTTCCATAAAACGTTGACACAGTATCACGGTCTGTGAAGCTGTGGAAGATGGATAAGGCCATAATTTGTCTTATCCCAGAGTCTGGGAGATGGAATTGATGTGAAAGTAGATAAAGTTCTTCCATGTGCCAAAAACCACCCACATGTCTGATGCTGGGAATATGGTGCACATGTGGCAGAACTTCCCAGTTAAGATGACAGCTACATCATATCCATGGTGTGACCCAAACGTGTAGCAAAGCCATTCTGTAAGGTGTCCTGCAAATGAAGTAGCATTCTTATGTCTGTTTTCTCATGGCCAAATGATGGAATACAGGAGTTGGTTCCTCTTATGACATCTCTTTGACCAGATGTAGTGACAACCTTCTTGTTAGAGGGGAATTCACTATTTGCAATCTTGTCAGAGAGGAATGCTAAGAGCTCTTGCTTGTTAACTGGGTCATACAGAAAGTCTTGCTGGTTCCCAGGAACCTTTGTCTGACTTCCTTAGCTTCTTTTCCCACTTATTGATTCTTTATGTTGCTTTTGAGTTAGTTAACCCACACCACATCAACTCTCTTGCCACTCCGGCTGCTTTATGATGTAGAGATCAAAGACATTATAGGCATAGTCTCCAAATGTTGCTTTTGAAGAAGAAGTGCAACACAGCAGCACCATCTAGAACTTCAGTGTCAAAGGAGCTTGGAGGCTCTGTCTTAGTAGTTTGCTTGAGACAGATTAGCAGGTCAAACTTTTTTCCAAGATGTAGTTTTCCTCTGTCGGATAGAAATGGGGAGTATGGGAGATTTTCATGCTCAGGCTCATGTCCAGTGCACCCATGGTAAAGAGACCATGATGAAACTGAGGAAGACACACAGCATTTTTCTTGTTGTATTGCCAGACAGCATTCACCATCTTATTCTCAGTCCGTAAGAATTGGTCTTAGGTGATACTGAGACCCAGGTCATTGACCTATGTGATCAGTTTCTTTGCCCTCATCTGTGTAAGTGGCTGCCTTTTTCATATAGTTGATGATAGTGGTCTGGGAGATGTTTAAGCTAAATCTTGTTGCTTTAGATCAGCAGCAAAGACACAAGCTTCTTCAGAGTAATAGGCACAGAATTTTGTTGACATTCAGAAGGAAATGAAGTAACAAAGTGGAACCCATGTGACTTGAAAATAACTTATCATTTTTGCAAGAACCACATCATCTCCCTCATAGTCACACCACAAGGCCTGCTTTAACATTCATTTCATTTCCTGTTGGGAGACAGAAACCACATTCTTTTTTGCACTTTGCCCTTGGGCTTGATTGAAGTTTTCAAGGACCTCTTCATGAAGTGGACCTTGTTAATGTCTTTCTTGATACCAGTGTCCTGGAGACGTCTTTTGTAAAGATGACATAGCTCAGAAAACCTTAAGTAGAAGATGCCATTCTCACCTGAGTTTTCTACATGAGTGTTGAACTCTAGAGGCTCTTTTCTGAATCCTCTTCAACTGAGTGTGAACTTCAGAGGATCCATGACTTTGCCTCATTAGTGAGTGATGGCAGTTTCTGAGTCCAACCAGGAAAGTCAGGTGATATTTTGCATCCAGTGTAACAAGGTCCTCATGTGCAATCCTTGTCAATAATGCAGTATCCTGTGGGTCAGTGGCTATACACCTCATTTTCCCATCTGCATCTAGTGTTCTAAACTCATGAATGTGGTCTTCCTCCTTTCTTCAGAAGCTACAGATATAGTTTTGCTAGTGGTTAGTGATCCCTTCATCACCTCTCATCTGTAGCAGCAATGCTTTCCTCTGCATCATCTCTTTCTCTCTTTCTTCTTGCTCTTTTAAGTTTGCATGCCATGAATTTTCCATGGCAAGATATGTACCACCAGGCTTGGGGTTGTAAGAGGTTTCAACATTAATATTTTCTTCAAAGTTTAGTGTTACTGGCAGTCTTTTCAATTTTCTAAATACTCTAATATTGTTCAGGAAAAATTGCCAAAGTTCGGATTTATCCCCAGATCCTGGGGCATTTAAGGGGCATCTCAATCCTTCACTGGTGGCGTGGTGACATATCACACATGCTGCCTAATATATTTTATGTATTAAGTCAAAACCTGAAACATCAAAAATATGTTGATAGGCTTCATTTCAGTCATTTCTGAAGTTGATTGTTTTTTGCAACTTCATTCCACATAAAAGTGTAGCCATGGAATTAGTGGGACAACAGTTACTACAGTTTGATGTCACTGTTTCCTGTTACATATACTATGGTCATGTTGTTGACCAAACCACAATTTTTGGGATTCATGGACTGTGAATTGAACAGAAATAACATTTTGGCCTCTACAAACTGTCACCATGCATTGTTTTTATGGATCACAAAGAAATAAGTTGATTATTATCTTTTCTGTCCCCATTTTGCCAAAGTCCAGTATTAAGCTGCCTGGTAAAAAGTTTTTGCCCTCATGCATACTATCCTTTCCTTTGTAGATCACCATCACTACTCCAGTCCAGCAATTCATCTATAAAAACATATTCTTTGCATCCATTATGTTGTCACATTGTTTCCACTTTTCAATATTACTATCCCATTTATTCCAGGTGATTTTGCTTCCATATTGTCATAAAGCTTTCGTGCTTAGCTGAAATAAGAGACAAAAGAAAGAGAAGAAAAGAATAGTCTTAAGAGTGTAGGTGGAAGAAAAGAGAGGATAAGAAAAAAAAGTGGTCAAGATGTAAAAATAAAAGAATTGTTCAATGGTGAATATATGGAAAAGATATTGTCTAATCTGTTAGGTTTATATTAAGGACCAAAATAAGTACAGCAGTCCTGACAGGGAGGATGTAAGATAATTCTGGACATAACTTATCTGCTATTGTGTATGACTCTGTAACAGAAAATTGTGTAAGGTGCTTGCCTTTTGTTAACATTGGTAGTTTAGGCCGTACATAGAACGTTAGCATAACAGGTTTAACTCAGTTTTATTGTAGTTCTTATTTGTAAATGTTAAAATGTGAAGGTGATGTATAGAGAGTATATGTTTGAGGAGAATGAAATATTCACCTTTGATTTCCAGAATCACATCAGAACTGGAATCAAGTAGACTGTTGGGGTTAAAGTAGGGTTGGCACAGTAGTTGGGGTTTAGGGCAACTGCTATTCATTTCCTATCTATTTCTGATTGGATAAGCCTGGACAACAATTAGTAGAGAGTAATTTGTCTTACTGTTGTGATACCACTTAGAATATCTGTGTAGCCTTCTTGCTTCACATCCAGCAGAAGAACCATCTAGATACAGAGAGAAGTTGCTCATGATCATCATTGACTTTTTTTCTTTTTCAGCTCATTAACTATAGTTTACAAGGCATTATATTCCTTATAGGATTAATGTGTATTTTTCCACCTCAGTTCCAGTTCCTGTTTGGCATTATGGTATGCATCTGTGTAATTCCACTGTGTATCCTGCGGTACATTCACCACTTAGTACTAGGTAAGGTAGAATCTTTTATCTCTCAAACATGTTTAGATAACATTTAGAGAAGGATTTTGCTTGCATCCTTTGTGATTTTGCTTTCATAGGTACTCTTCTGTCTGCCCATATTTACACACAATTTTGATTATATAATTGTTTTTTGTATCATTGCTTTTCAGAACGACGCATGATCCGTCCACGTCCAAGATGGAAGATCTGTAATACTTGGCTGCGCAAGTTATGGGTCTTAGTGTCTGTTGATAGACTCTTTTGGCCACTTATTGTAACTGCTGTTTACATGCCTGTTGGTAGGTGGAATCATTATTACCATAGAGATAATTGAATAGATAGTGGATTGATTGGCCTCAGTTGCCCCTTGGAAATAATGCAGTGTATGAAGTGTTTTTCCCCCCAGTGATGATTTCAGTCATCTGCCATATTTGCACCATCACACATGCTGCTTTGATACTCATTCTCAAAACTATATTGTTCCTCAAAAGTTCTGCATGTACCTGCCCACTTCATTACAGGAGAAAACTTATGGAATACTTAGTTACTCTTCTGCCCCAGGAAATTTATAATGATATACAAGTGTTTTTTAAGGTCACCCATTGATTTTAAAAAGTCATCTTTTGAATATGATGTATACCATCCATTTTATTTGCCTCTTTATCTGGTACTTACATTTACTTTTGTTTTCAGGTCCATGGTTTGTGGGAGAAGTGATTGAAGATCACATTGGAGTTGTTTTTGCATGGGGAACATTTGTTAATAGAAGCTACCTTCCAGGATCCTTAACATATGCATATGGTTTCTTCCAGGTAAGATGTTTGTTTAGTTCATTATCAGAGATTAATCTCTCTTAGGCCCTGTATGATATACTCATTCCAGTTATTCATTTACTTGTAGTATCTCATCTTTAAACTTGCTTAAGATGTATAATACATACTGAAATAGATCATGTATATTTTTTCTAGTTGATGGCATTTGACTTTCAGACATAAAAACTGTTCCCAGGCATGCATCTCTAGGATGCTGTACACATTTAGAAGGACTACAAGTGAATTTTGAAAGGTCCACTCACTAGCTTGCAATAAGTCACTTGCCTACTTTGCATATGCCAAACTATAACCCAGCTGTTTGCCTTTCACAACTATACTCATTGAGCAAAGTTTCCACAGCTGTAGTTTTCAGAGTAATTTTTCTTGTATTTTTGGATTTTTTTTAAGGCTGTTTGAAAAGAGGTTATCCTTTTTGGATTTGAGGAAGTCAGCATTGTTTATAGGGATACTTCTCTCATGATTTAACTGCATGTGTCCCAGCCCCTAAGACCTGTACCTGCAGCACACATTTGCTTACTGATTCCCTTAGTATCTGTACAGAGACCAGCCACATGAGGATTGACCATTACAGTACCTCCTCCTTTCCCTGAACAGCAAAGCTGTGGATTTTTTTTCTTCTTTTGTCTTTCTCTCTTTTGATAGCCTCTCCACCATTAAGAATTGGGTCTACAGGCACTTAAGGTGCTCAGATTAATCCCTGCTGTATTTGTTTCTTTCTCATTATCTTAGCTGGTGATAGGGGAGAAAGAATGCTACCCATGTACTTTATCTCCAGCATGTCATAGAAGATGACAAAAAGGGGTGGGGAAAAGGCTGGAAATTCTCCCCTCCTTTATTATAACTTTCCAAAAAAGGAACAGAGGAAGGAACCATGAGAGGATTTTTCGTCTAAGGCTCAGTCTTCTGTTGTAGATGCTTCCTCACTAAGGTGAGAAACAGCGAACGGTTACAAAAGAAAGATCTTAGCTTTCATCTAAGATAGCCATAATTGGGGCATGTTTTTACCGGAGTCATGTCAGCTTCTATAAAAATGAATAGGGCTACTTCAAGTCATGTTGTACACATCTAGACTGTATGGTATACATGTCTCCTTCAGTTACCTCCTTTTTAATTGATGTTTGGTGGATGGTGTGTTCACAGCCATGGTTTCAAAAGACACTACCAATGGATTTGGATAATGTTATTCAAGCGCACTGGACATAAGTACACAGTAAGCACGTCTTGCTTCTAAGTGCGACTTTTCCACTGAGTCGGATTTTTATGCTCCTTTTTTGGTGAACAGAAGCAAGATTTGGCTATCTAGTGAGCTGATTTGAGTTGTAGCATTGATACTAATGTTGTAAGTATTCAAAAATGCTTTCTTAGAATAGGCAAATGCATAGATATCCAGATGTGACTTATGCTTTTGTTAATACAGAATGAAAGAGTGTCTTTCAAAATCAGTCGCAGATTGATTATTTGATTTCTTTGTATAGCTATCAATCACCATTGACTTCATTCTCAATTTTCTTGGGTTGAATTAATTAAATTTAGCCTCTCAGGTTACACACATCATCAACCCATGCCCAGTGTTGTAAAGTGAAACTTTGACTTCTACATGTACATAAGTGTTTCTTACTTTTCCATTTAGCCTGTTTATTTTTCAAGTAAGACTGACATCTCCATTCACACCATATTACAATGAAATATAAAGAAATACAAAGGAATTCAAATAGCAACAGACCACTGGGTCCTTTCGAGGCTGTTTGTGATAGTGTAAGTTATCAGAAACTCTCAGAATAGTATGGTAATAGAAGGCATACAAATAATTCAAAGAGAATTACCTGCAAATTGTCATTTTGACTATCTATCTATCTATC
>JAUTYZ010233160.1:0-10379 GCA_032273725.1 Panulirus interruptus
GTCATGTGAAGAGACAAAGTTGGTGACGGTATAATCTCTTGAGTGGAATGGATGTGGTAAATGTTTTGTTGAATATTTTTCATTTAAGAAAATTTCTACACGTGTTCTCAACTGCCGATCAGTTCGATTCCTTTCGATCGCTTTAAACCCTTAAGGAGGGCGGTACGATCCTTGCGGAACTCTTGGGTTTCATGGCCCAGCCTTTGACCTGCTCCTCAAGAATCAGGCCAAAGTCTGGGACATCACAATCAAGGGTCGGGTTGAGGTGCTCAATGGTCTTATCGTCATGCTTAAAGTGTTAGGGAGCCGACCTCTAACACCAGCCTAGACTTCTGACTTTCTTATTAATCTGTGAAAGATACTATCATGCTTGTCTAACACTCTAGATGTACATATTCCAGGCACCTATCTATGTATGTCGCTCAGGACGTACCTTACTCTCTCACAGACGTCCCGACTGTGCTGCATGACCATCCTCCTATGAATCCATGTTGCCTTCTCTCACATAGCTCCAGCTAACCATTTGTTCCCAGACCATCATTTCAGGCAATCTGCGGACCTCGCTCTATTTTCCAGCAACTTCCCAATCTGCTTTCTTGAAGGCACGCTTAGCATATGCTCTCTTCTACCCAGCTGATTCAAGATCCTCTTCGGAAAAAAAAACCTATAGGCAAGTTTCGCGTATCTAGACAGTCTGTCAGTACACAGGATAAGATGCCATCCAGTCAGTGGGTCTTCTGGACGTCTAGTTCTTCCGTAATGCCATCAAATATCCTATGTTTACAGTGCTTTCCAGGTTCACAATCCAATTCCAGCTGAAAAGTGTTGAGACTGAGATTCCACTCTGGTAAATAAATACGTTTGCAATTCTGATCCTTAAGTTAGATCTTTTCTCTGACGTATCGTATGGAGAACAGTTTAGGGCCATCCTTACAGTCATTCAGATTTCCTTCGAATCTCAAGACCTAAACTAAGCCACCAGAGCTACTCCCGCGTCCTACAACACCATGTACACAACTCCTACCATACAATACAAGATCTGTATCGTTAAAACATCCATAAAAACGTTTTGCCCGAAGTCCTTGAGGAGTATCCTAGTCATACCTATGGTGCAGAGTTCACCCGTCTTCCTACTCGTAACTCAATTCAACCACTGTGGCCCAGTTGCTGGTCCTGTCTACTCTTCTCCATGGTGGGAGACTTTTACACTCGTGTTGCCCCATCTCTTAACCTTGTATGTATACCATATTTTAACTTTACGTACACGCAAACACATATAGACACACATACACACCCCAGCTATCAATTCATCAACCAGTCTGAGAGAGGAGGATGAACAGCTGGGTTGCCTGTCCGGGACTCGAACCCGGGCCCGGTCGATTTGTAGGATGCAACACTGTTTATGTGCGCGCGCGCGCGCGCGCGCGTGGGTGTGTGTGTGTGTGTGTGTGTGTGTGTGTGTGTGTGTGTGTGTGTGTGTGTGCCCAGGCTTTGTGATCCAATATGCATAGTTATCTCTACGCTCCTATTTTTGTGCATGTTCCTTTTGTTCTCCGTAAACTAAAATCCACACTGTCGCGTGTCATGCTACACTGACTTATTTCTCCTTATCAAAATCTTCAGATTTCTTACTTAAAGAAAACGTACAATCTAGAAAGGTCTGAGACTATATGAATTCAAAAGAAACTCCATCCTTTTCTTTTTTTTAAATGGACAACAATACCTGCTGGTAACGTGTCCACACAGTTCAACAAACGGTACAACGCAGGGAGGTCAGTCACCCTCAGAGTGGCATCATGGCCCTCCCCATAACCACCGCAGTACGGGCGTACATTTTACCTGCAGTGGTGTGGGTGGCGAGGAGTGTGTGGCCTCACTATGGTTGGAGTCAAACCATTGATGGAGCAGGAATCACGGAACAAACACTGGCTGGGCTGTCAAGGAGATAGGTGCAAAAATATTTCCACTCTGTCCCAAGATTAAACCTCGGAACGGGAAAGTTCAGAAAGAGGGAAGGAAGGCGGTAGGCAAGAGAGGGACAGTGGCTTAAAACTTACTAAGGTAAGCCATCATGTACCTGAGACTCGGAACTTCTCGTGGACGAACCAACCACTGAGGAGGCGTCACCAGGAAAGTGGCTCAGCCCACACCTGGTGTCGCTGGCGGACAGGTTCGACACTCAAGCAGGAAGTAACATGAACGTACGTAAATATCAACACATATCAACTTCAGGACAAGAACACAGATATGTTTGTGGAACGCACGTCACCCAGCTTACTGACAACACTCCCGTCTGTCCTCATATCTTACGGTGTGGTGTAACTGGTTAGTGCAAAACACAAACGAAGAAACGCATGAAGTATATAATGAAATGATAACTTCTCACGTCAACCTGCAGATGGATATTGACCATAGAAATGAGAGCGTTCCCGGTAAGAACAGCTCCTCTAGGACTCCTGCAGCAGACACCAGACTTGTCAACACTCACTCCCAAGTCCTCCCCGAGTGTCTTACTGGCACAAGTGCCAGGCAGAACCCAACACGACGGAGCACAGGTGCCTCCTTCCCCATGTCCCCTACACTTTTGCCGTGCACCATCCCCAGCAGGAGTGCGAGGGCTATGCTCCATTCCACACTCTGCAGTGGTAGCAGAGACCACCCTTACGAGGAACTACACTAAGAAACTTAGGGACCTAAAGTCGGTGATAGAGGGGCACTCAACACACAGTGTTGTTGTAGCGTGTGATTTTACGGTACATCACATAACCTATACTGAGCTTCGGATACTCTGGCATCACGTTCTGTCTGCCACATATATCTGTGTCCCACTCTGATCCTGGCTCTTATAATATCACAATGTCGAACTCGGGTCTTTTACCTCCCATTAGAATGCTTCGTGGCTCAGTGTCACAGTTCTTGGGGCTAATGATATATGGAATCACGCACACCAGGAAGCCTTAGGCAAGGCCGGACCCTCCGCTACAGGACGGGTGTGTAAGCCGAGCTTGAAATCTCCACAAAATATAATCGTCTGCACACATCAGGCCGCGGACCACGGTCTTCGCCACCCGCAGGCCAGCTACCAGTGTCTACCCCTTGGTCTCCTTCTGACGCCGTCAGAGGCGCACGTCTGGTCCTTAGAATGTTACTTTCTCAAACAGTAACAACAGCAACAGGCAACAGGAAGGGGCCACGTTCTTGGCTCAGCCACCAGTGCATGCATACCTTCCTCTCATAATGAGCTGTAATGATTCCCACGTTGTGTATACAGGGGGACCAGAACTTAGCATTTTTGAGGAGCAACTCTGCTGTGATGAGGCCTTGGAGTGTTCTTGAGTGTCCTGAAGGCCAGACATTACTCACCTCTTAACTGCAATACATTCTCAATTATTTTTCAGTAAAAGAATGCAATTACAGTAGCAGGAAAATCTTCCGCTCAAACAAGGTGACAGTTAACAACGAAAACAGATTAAAAAAAATATGAAACCTATCTTCGTTCTTAAACAAAAAACATTTATCCGTCCACGGTACGAGTGAGAAATGTCTCCAAGACTGAAGGAAGGCAGAGTCTCCAGCTACACCAGAACACGTGGACTCTGACCCGAGCTCAAGCCATAAAGGAGGACTGTCCCTAACAACAGCATTAGAGGGAGACAGACGTAGCATCTATCTGCAGCATAAGAGGAAGATTCACTCCCAAAACACAGCATTAAAGGAAGACAGACACAGCATCCAACTTCGGCATAAGAGAAATATTCACTCCCAAAACGCAGCATCTGAGGAAGACAATCCCCAAATACAGCATTAGAGGAAAAGAAAGTCCCTCACTACAGCATTAGAGGCAGCAGCCACCAACTACAGCATCAGGAGAAAATACTGGTCCACAATCACAGCATCAGACGAAAACATCAGGCCCCAACTACAGCATTTAGAGGATAACAACACTCCCTAACAACAGCATTAAAGGAAAACAGTTCCTAACTACAGCATTACAGGAAGACAACAATCCCTAACTACACCATTTAGAGGATAACAACAGTCTCTAACAACAGCATTAAAGGAAAACAGTCCCAACTACTGTATTTGAGGAAGACAACAGTCCCTGACTACAGCATTAGAGGAAGACAACAATCCCTGACTACAACAACAGAGGAAGACAACAGCCCTTAACTACAGTAGGTGTAGAGGACAAGTCTCCAGCTACAGCCTTAAAAACAAGACAACGGTTACCTACTGTAGCATCAGAGGAAGACACAATGCCCAACTACAACGTAAGAGGAAGACATCAGGTCGCAAGTACAACACAGGAAGAAGACATGGTCTTAAACTACAGCATTAGAGGAAGATAGTTCTCAACCACAGCATTACAGGAAGACAGACACTTCCCCAGCTGCAGCAATAGAGGATGAAATAGTACAGCATAAGACGAAGATATGGTACCTAACTGCAGCATTAGAAGAAGACACGGTCCCTAACTACAGCATTAGCGGAAGACACGGTCCCTAACTACAGCATTAGCGGAAGACACGGTACTTAACTACAGCACCACGTGACCTGTAACCGAATCAGCGGATTGCCATGGACACAGCAGCTCTATGACATGTAGAAAAAAAAAAATCCCGGAAAAAAAGAATGTTGCGCGATGCATTTAATGAGTTCCATCAATAATTCAGTCCAGGTTATTTAATGACTGGCCTATAAAGCGCTTCCGGTCGGTGGGGTCGACCTTTGTCATAGGGGAAACACACGTTTTACCAAAATGCTTTTGGGTCGGCCCTAGTTACAGAGGACACGCGCACATGTCACCTAAACCCTTTAGCTTACAGAACTGGAACGTATAAACACATCTCATGAACTAAATCTAGTTTGTCTTAAGTCATCTTGTTGCTAGCTATAAACGTTCCTCTTTTTGCTGTGGTTTTCGAGAATGGTGACATTGTATCGCAAAAATATCGATTATGAACGAATTTTGAATACGTTAACACTCAGACTGGAAATGTTAATCAGAATGATGGAGCACATAATGACCAGTAAGAACAAGTAATGACCAGTATTGTGTGCGTACGTCCGTCTCTGTGTCACAAGCTGGGCGGTGGTGGCACAGAAGCGGAGCAGTTTAACGAACCAGAGTAATTTGCATACGCGCCCGGTGGATTTTTCGGACGAATAAATAATTGGCACAGGATGATTCTGTGTAATTAATTTATTTATCTGTAATTGCTTTTAGTTGTACGTATGTGTGTGTGTGTGTGTGTGTGCGTGTGCGTGTGTGTGTGTGTGTGTGTGTGTCTGAGTGTTTCAGAAGCACCCGGGTGAGTCTCTCCTGAGATTCTGAACGTCGGGTGAACATCAACAGGAGTTCGTCTGCAGATCTGAGCGTTCCTCCTTCTGAACGTCTGAACGTGAGCGTCTGTATATCTGAATGGTTAAACGTGTGCACGTCTGAGCTTCTGGACGTCTGAACGTCTCAAGGGTCAGCTGAAAGTCTGTACTTCTGAGAATCACTACATCTTAATGTCTGAACGTCTGTACGTCTGAACGTCTGTACGTCTGAACGTCTGGAGGTCTGAAAGTTCAAATGGCTGAACGTCTGTCTGTCTTTACGTTTACACATTTAGACGTCCGAACGTCTGAACATGTCGCATGCCTTCCTGGAGGGTCGTCCTCCTCCTCCTCATGCCACCCTGTAGGGTCGTCCTCCTCCTCACGCCTCACTGTAGGGTCGTCCTCCTCCTCACACCTTCCTGTAGGGTCGTCCTCCTCCTCATGCCTTCCTGTAGGGTCGTCCTCCTCCTCATGCCACCCCGTAGGGTCGTCCTCCTCCCCACGCCTCCTTGTAGGGTCGTCCTTCTCCCCACGCCACACTCTAGGGGGTGTGAGTCCTCCTCACGACCTACCTCCCTGGTGGGTGGTCAGTGAGGCAAAGACCACCCGACGACTTGCTGACGAAGGGGGACCACCCGAAGCAGGTGTTAAAGGGAAGGGCAGAGGCCGTCCGTCCGTCCGTCCGTCCGAGCCAGCCCTGATATATCGGCCAATATATGATCCAATCTGCCTGCAGATGTGACGGCGATGGGAAGAAACGACAGCGATATCAACAAACAAATCCGGAAGATTGAACCCTCGGCCCGATGCGTATATATTTACCTCTCTCTCTCACAGCAAAAGCTGAACGATACCGGCTCGAAAAACCAAGAAAGAGGTTCATGCCCACCAGATGAAGCATTGTGGATCTAATCAGAGAAGACATATATATATATATAAGAGTTCAGCACTTAACGAAGCTATCAGTAAAGTACAAACGGTAAAAATCATGCACTGTATACTACGTACAGTCAACAGCACTGTACGTACAGTCAACAAAATAAGTATCATAGCACATGCCGATTTTTTTTTTTTTACATATTCAAACAACGGAACGAAAAACTTTTGACATCATCTCTTGGGGCCTCGTCATGTACTGGTGTGTCTGCTCTCCTTATCTGGTAATGACACTACTCGAGAGATGAGAAAGTCTTTTTAGAGGGGTGAAGGACCCTCACTTAATGGAAGTAGAGGATAATTCTAAGCTTCCATATTCTGCTATCTGTTAAGCTGAGAAGTTTCTTGTGTTTGCGAGTAAAACATACTTGAATATCTAATATTTGCGTGAAAAATAATGAACGTATGATCAAAATGAAATGAAACCCGACAACAATGAAAGAATATTCAGAGAATCTGGGAGAGTTAAATAAAAATTCACGTTCAAAAACACAAACTTTGCAGTTATGCTTCATTGCACTTCATTCGCGTCTCGCGTGAAGTTTCGCTACCATTCCAGTATTCCACTCTGTATTAGCTCTCGTTGAGGAATGGAGAGGCCGCAACTGCCATGTACGACTTCGTATTACACGCATATATCGAATGTATGGTATATTTCGAACAGTAATGATGCTTTACGCTCCAGAGTCATGTAATTAGAGGCAAATTAGCTGGTATTGGTTTAATAATATCCTCACAAGCAAGTTAATGATGGCCTGATAATTAATTAGCACATTTTTGACTACCTGTTTAAATGTTTCCCTCAATAACAAATTTAGATTTTTTTAAAGGAATTAGTCAACCATTTCACTTTCTTATCGTTCTATTTTCATATTTTCAAAAATGTTAAATGTTACAATTAAGCATAAGGCCCCGTGGTATTGTGGTTATCTCGACTGTTCCGTAAAGAGTAAACTCCAGTTCAATTCCTCATTGAAGCCTAACGACTGCCACGGTCATTAAGGTCATCAACGTAATTATGACTGTACGTTTAGCCATATTTAGTGGCTTTTTATAAGTATTTATTTTTCTAAGTACACGGAGTTTTTACGCGTGATTCACATATTATCATATGTGCACAATGAAATCATGTATGATATTTTTTCACTATTTACAGCTATTCCCTTATATACGGAGGGATGACACAGCAATATGTCGACTGATTCAGGATCGAAATTATTGCTATCTTCATTAACGGACAATACTGCATTCTACTGATTCATGATTTGAAGTCATTGCTCTCTTCACTACTGGATAATACAACACTGCAGTGATTAATGATTCAGAGTTATTGCTATCTTCACACTCGGATAATACAGCACTGTACCGCTTAATGAGTCACAGTTATTGCTATCTTCGTTACAGCATAATACAAAACACTACAGTTTCATGATTCGCACTTGCTGACCATTATAAGAGAATAATTTAACTCTTTACATGATCTGCCTTACGATTCACATTAACAAATTATCTTCATAAGAATATAACTCTATTACGCCCTATGATCTAGTTCGAACCATTCCTATATTAAACTAGAATAACAATCATACTCTTGTTGAAGAACTCAAAAGACCGGTAGTGAAGATAGCAATAATTGCGAATCATGAGTCAGTAGTGGTGTATTACCTGGTAGTGAAGATAGCAATAACTCTGAATGATAAATCAGTAGACATAATAAGATATTATTCCAGCGTGAAAGAACTATGGACACTATACAAGGTAAAAACTATGAAGGCAATTGTGCCTACATCAACACTGCTGACACACCCACTCACCTTTTCCAAAGACACTTACCTCTCTTCCTTGCTCCTTTCGTGTCCAGACATTCTATATTTATAAAACAATGTAGCTCAATGAGATAACCGTCAATCGTTGATACACATAAAAAGAAAGTTAGAGGGTTGTACGTATTTAAGCTAAATACCTAATTAACCATCAGGGTACTACGGGTTCTACAAACCATCTACATTCATATCTACCTACACCATGTCATCCTTTTACTTTTTTCCAAGCCCATCTGGGATCTTAACTACTCACCCAAATTCTACAATGCCCCATATATAAGCCTCTATTATAATATCTCATCTATCTACACCTCTCCGCTACAATATCCCAACAATTTACACTTCTTCATCACAATTTCCCAAATATTTATGTTACCACAATTTCGCAGACAGCTGCACTATCCCATTCATATATCTCTACAGTACCCTAATCTACACTATAGAGTATTCTAAACTACCCTAATCTTCACTATAGATATTATCTACTCTACAAACAAAATTTTCGACTTAACTACTAATCCTCTCATCTCGTATACTGCATCAACAATATCGTTTTATGAAATATTTTTGGATAAACCAATTCATCGACTTCAAAAGCATAAACGACAACAAAGAAGTGAAAAGTGAAACATTTACGATGGTTAAAGACGATAGAGATCAGATTCTCGAACCTACAAGGGAGGAACAAATATCGTTGGTAATGAAAAGTAAGGAAACCTGTAAAGGGAAACGGCTGCTGGACACCTCATCCAGAGGAGAAGACACGGAAAAAGACGAGTATTCACAGAAGAAAAAAAGAAGGATGATATATGTAGCGGACTCGTCGGAAGGGGAAGGCAGCAGAACGAGAGAAGAATGGAGTGAGGAAGAAGAGAGCAAAGCCCAGCGAAAAAAGAAAATCAAATGTTTGCACGTAAAGAAAAGAAGAAGAATTATTGACACTTCAAGTGAGGAAGAACAGGATGAGAAAAAACAGAAGGAACAAGAGAGAAGAAAAAGAAAGGATAAAAAACGAAACAGAAATCTCGCTAAGCAATTCTTGGACACAGAAGCGGTGGAATCTGATGAACCAGTAGGGCCTCGTGTTCCTCTGCCTCCCTTACCGGGCACTCCTCCTTCAGCCAATTGCTGGGGACGTAACCACCAATTGAGGAGGGTCTTGGATGTAGCGGGCAAGATTGAGAGGGAGTATTTAGAGAGGAAAAAGAAGAAGAGAGAAATGCTTAACAAACTGAGAGGCATTGAGTGACCGATGAAGGACTTATCTTCCATTGATGGAACGTGAAAAAATATATGTAAGGAGTGGCATCATAATTGAAAAAGAAATGACTCGTAGAATAATGAAAGCTATGGAATACATAACCCTGGAAATGTTAATTCCATAGGATTAGACGGCAACATCATATAAAGTAAATTGTGATTGTTAAGTCTTATGGGAACATGTACTCTGAAGATTTTTATTAGAAAGCATAAATGTTCTGGATCAAAATCGTTTGAAATTTATAAAAGGAACAGAAAACTTTGAGAAATAAGAAATTTGATAAAATATATTAGTAAAGAAGAAAACCTATAAGGTGTTCCATGAAAAGTGATCTACCCCCGGCGACCGACGGAATTCCTTCCCAGTTCCAAGAAGCGTTCCGGCAAGACTTGAGAGATGATCTACCAGGAACTGTGAATACTTAGCCTCTGTTAGAGGTTCAGGGAGTAGCAGCAGTGACTCTGACATCTGAAGGAAGAGATTTGGAACAACTGGAAACCCGTATCCTTGTCACATTCGTCAGGTTTGTGTCGTGAGTAAATCTGAAAATGTAGTTACGCGAACTGAGCATAACAACCAAAGTATGGTTGACTCAAAGGAAAAGAAAAAAAAATTCCCCCTCCCTCCCTCCTCACACACACACACACACACACACACACACACACACACACACACACAGACCTGCGGATTTTAAACTACCACCTCCACAACCATCAGGAAAACTCATTCCAGTGACTATGGTAGTTGAGGCTTATATGGAGTAACTTAACAGTAAGATTCAAGCCAAATGGACTTCATTTATGATCTTTAGATATCTAATTCCACAGAAGAACAATAATAATTTAGCTATTTGATATTCTCAAAAGTCTGGAGTCCATCACCCGGCGAGCAGTTACTTCCAGCTGTTTCATAAAGAGGGTTTCTGTTACATCTGGGCAGAGGACCAAGGGCCATTAAGACGGCAAGCGTCAATGAATCATGAGACAGAAGGTGGATATTCGCAGGTTAACGTTCGACTCGAAGACTCGTAAAAT
>JAUTYZ010233271.1:0-10379 GCA_032273725.1 Panulirus interruptus
AAT
The DNA here is from genome assembly GCA_032273725.1 of Panulirus interruptus. Lineage (NCBI taxonomy): Eukaryota > Metazoa > Arthropoda > Malacostraca > Decapoda > Palinuridae > Panulirus > Panulirus interruptus. Next base: position 4 of record JAUTYZ010233271.1, read on the forward strand.
AATTACATAGTTTAATATTGCTACATAATGCAGTGTATTTAGACTACTATATTATAAGACGCTGTATATTGGCATTCTGACCTTTTAGTCCGACTTCTCCCTTTTGTCAGTTTTGTTGCCAAGGATTGAGTTTGAGACGCGTATCGTCTGCTAGCCGCAGCCGCTGTTGTAGGAGTGTCTCATGCAAACTTCATATGGAAGGTTATTATACCAGGGCAGAGGTATTTTCTGGACGGGACTGAAAAGTAAAAGGAATTCCACAGCCCTCATCAGATGTGTGGAGGTACTAAAAGTTGTGTCTCGTGTGGATGGTAGAACAAATTTACTGTTATATATATATGAAGTGGATAAACTTACGTAAATGTGAACTCCAGGACGAAAAAAAAATGTCATTTTAATGTATTTCGGAAGGAAATTTTTAACTGATGAGTTTGGTGCAATGAATCCGCCGGTTTCTGTGAGACACTTGCAATGTAATTTTACAAGGATAATTTACGTAACAGAAAAGTGCTCGTTTACAACATAGCATCATAGCGTTCTTCTAATCAGTGTATTCTTTATTTCCTTCCGGTAAAAGTGTTTCTAGGCTGCTTTTTTTGTATTTATGGACGAAAATGATATTGAACAAATCCCAGTTTGGGGTCACATAGAATCTAATTGTCATTTACTAGATCAGCTCCGCATCGCTACCAGCTTTGGATATTGAGTGATTTTGTTCTGCAGCACAAGATTAGTGTACAGAATATACAGCACTAGTTATGGAGTGTGCTTTGCAGCATTATTTAGAGAAATTAGATAATGTCATCGTAGTTTATTGGTCAAAAGTTTATTTTAGCTCCGCATTGAACCTAATGGTAGTATATTGCTGTATGTATTTTAAGTACTTTACGTAGTTTGTAATTATTACAGAAATATTGATGGAGGACCGAAATATTTTGCTTTTCAAATTGAATTATGGTTAATAAGGCAATGATAGTATATAATGGAATATATCGGGATCATTATTGGTAAAGTAGGTAGTATATATGTGAAAAATCAACAGAACCCTCTTAAAAACTTTACCTTAACTCACAGGCAGTCAAGATTTGGCAATTTAGAGAAAGCAAATGCATATGATCTAGATGGCAGATTTTTGACAAAAGCAGCACTAGTGGATTCCTTGCACTCAATACAGTTGACACAAAGGGTGGGTCTTTAACTGTAGCAGCTCCTTCTCCAACAGATGCAAGTCCCAACAAAGTGGGCAGGGCTTTGAGTTAGAGGGAAATTCAGGTGGGATAAAACTTCACAGCACCAACTGTTGAGAATTTTAAGGAATCGGTTGGTACCACCTTCATCAGAATATATCAGCAAGAACAGGAGGGACGACTATAGTGTCCCAAAGTAATTTGCAAATGTCATTAGCAATTTAACGTCCTACAGAGTGCCGAAGACCTGACACTAGTAGGGGTTCTGTTAAGCAGGGGTTGGTTGTCTTGCTGCTTAGGTGCCGCTCTTATTTTCAAGATCCTCAGTGCATGCCTTTTTTTTTCCAATTTTTTAATATGATTTTAAAGTACATATCTTATGGTTGCTATTGATTATTATTATTATATTTATACCTAAATTCATTGTATAAACGCCAGTAAAGCAGTTTGTAGATTTTTTATTTTAGTCATAATCATTAATATTGCCACAAAATCCCTGTTGTGTGCCACCTTTAGCTTAAATGCCCACCGTTGCCAAACATTGCCATAAGGCTTTAGACAGTATGTAAATGGATATACAAATTGATTATAACTTATTGTTTGATGTGACCCAAATAACCACGCTATATATTAGTCTACCCCTTGATTTCTCTGTTGCCTCCTTCACATTTCCATGCATGTCTTGTCACAGTGGAAAAGCAGCTCTTTCCTATTTAGAATCACTTCAGTACTTAATGTGGGCACTGATTTGTCACAGGGAAGGAAACCAACATGTCTAGGTCCTGAAATAGGTACCACAGTTAAATACTTATTGAATCAGTCATCACAAACTCCCATAATGAATCTTCAGAATAGATGTGTCAATAGATCATAAAGTTTTGATTTTGAGTCTGTGTGGAAACAATCTATATCCATCATCAGCAAGTAATTATTTGTAGAAAAGTTGTATGAGTGCCAAAGAAAAACCCCATACTTTTATATCATTATTTTTCGAGGAGGTATACCATTACAGTAGAACAAAGATTTTGAACCTAGAAAATGGGTATCCTCCTACTGATAAATAACCCAAGATTTATTTCAATGTTTAACACCAGTATTTTAGTTGAAATACATCAGTCAAACCCATTATTATCCTGCAAGAGACATGTGATCTATAGCAGTAGACAAAATAATGATGTGATCTATAGCAGAAGACAAATTTAATGATGGCAAATTTCTGCCATCTTCTCAGTTATTACATGAGGTTTTTATACATTATGTTAATTTTTTACAACTGTTTTTCCTACATTCATGTTAACCAACCTCATTTTTCCAGATTTACAGTCATCTGTGATTCTCTTATTTATTGTCATTTAATAAAATTTGATGCTCAGACTCATGCTCCTCAACTGTTATTGTATTCTCAAAATACGCACTAGCACTGCAGAACAAAATTACTCAATAATATCCACTGCTAAAAATGGTTAAGCTAAACAAGACTTTACCTTATATTGGGGAGAAAGTGCCATAATGTTGGGAAATGTAAATATAGGTAATACACTTGTTAAAACCAACAGAACCTATGAAAACCTCACCTAACCTCGCTAGTGGTCAATTATTTTTCTTGATGTGCAATATTTTATTCAAAATATACCAGTCACACTCATGACTAAGCACTGTGCAAATGGTGTTGAATGTCAATAAACAAACAACACTGAGCATTTATATCTAGATCCCTGTAGCTGGCAGATGTAACATTGGATATATTTTTACTATCATTTTGGCCAATATGTGTGATTCTTATAGATTCTTCTGATAATTTATTGGTGTATTACCTAGTCTTATAATGATTGTGCTCTTGTTGATACATTTTGATGAAGTTGTATTTTGATGTAGTGGTGCCAATGGATTCTTTACACTCTGTAGAGTTGATACTGAGAGTGGGTTTTTCCTTGAAGCTCCTACTACTCACAATCTCTCCATCTCACATGTAATATTAGAAGACATGGAACTCGCACATCTTATTCTTCTTAACTCCAGATTTTTTTAAGTGAACACTATGTGCAAGCCCTGCCTTTTGGCAAAATCTCGTCATTAATAGTCATGAGTTCCAAGTAAATACTCCCCACAGAGTGGACAGGGCTTTGAATTAAAGGAAATTTGTGAAGCAAAACCTGTCTGTATCAAGTTTTTAAAGTGTAAGGAATAAATTATTACTATATATATCAAAATATGTAAACAATGCATCCCAAAGTAATTTGTGAATGTCCTCACTGCAAGGACATTTGCAAAACACCGTCCTGCAGATGGTTGACACAAAACATCCACCTAGAGCTTTGTCAGGATTCTAAGAGCCATATACATTTGTAAATCAATGTGAAAACTTATTAAAACCTTTATATAATGTCAACAGAGCACAAGGTGGCCTGCTGCAAAGGGGGAAAAAATTATATAACTTATCTTCCTCCAAAGGACTTCATGTGTCTTGTCACACCAAAAATGTTGAGTTTTCCTCTTCAAATTCAAGTCACTGCTGCATTGTGAATGCTGTGTTGCCTTATTAAGTAATTGATGTATAAGGAGGAAAGAAACTATTGTGTCATGATCCTCAAAACTAGCATAATCACAACCTTCACACACTTCTTCCTTGGTGAAACTTTGAAAGACATATGATCACTCATAGACTTTGCTGAAGGATTCTGAGCGAAAAAAATATATTAACATTCATTAGTAATTTTTCCCTAGTAGAAACAATTCAACCCACTTGGAAGCTCCAAACCTTTTAAAAGGTAATTCTGTCATATGAGTTTACAAAATAATGTCAGATTATGTATATATTGAGATGTCAGCTCCTCTTAAAGCATCATTTACTTTGTGTGCCCTAGTGTTTTCTTATCAAAACCTGAGATGCATGGCATTAACCAATGGCTACAAAAACAAGCTGCATGTCCTCTGAAATTAGGGAATTTAGCCTTTATTAGACCACACATACCCTTTAGTTTGAATGGAGAAAAATTGGAGGAAGTGAAGTGTTTTAGATACCTTGGAGTGGACATGGTAGCAGATGGAACCATAGAAGCGGAAGTGAGATATAGGGTGGGTGAGGGTCGAAGGTTCTGGGAGTGCTGAAGAATGTGTGGAAGAGAGAGCATTATCCGGGTGGGCAAAAATGGGTATGTTTAAAGATATATTAGTCCCAACAATATTATGTGGATGCTAGACATGGACTGAAATAGATAAAGTTGTGCAGACGAGGGTGGATGTGTTGGAAATTAATTGTTTGAGGACAATATGTGGTGTGAGGTGGTTTGATCTAGTAAGTAATGAAGGAGTAAGAGAGAGGTGTGGTAATAAAAAGAGTGTGTTTAAGAGTGCTGAAATGATTTGGACATATAGAGAGAATGAGTGAGGAAAGGTTGAGAAAGAGGATGTATGAGTCAGAAGTAGAGGGAACAAGGAGAACAGGGAGACCAAATTTGAGATGGAAGGATGGAGTGAAAAGGATTTTTAGAGATCGGGGCCTGAATGTTTTGGAGGGTGAAAGGTGTGCACTGGTTAGAGTGAATTGGGACAATGTGGTATACAGGGGTCGACTTGCTGTCAATGGACTGAATCAGGGCATGTGAAGCATCTGGGGTAAACCATGGAAAGGTCTTTGGGGGCCTGGTTGTGGATAGGGAGATGTGGTTTCGGTGCATTACACCTTACACATGACAGCGAGAGAATGGATGTGAGTAGATGCGGCCTTTCTTTGTCTGTTCCTGTTGCTGCACATGGTAAGAACGTGCACTAGACATTATTTGTTTACGTTGAAATGCACTTTGAATTCTGTGCACAAACCTCCTGGCAACTTGATATAGATACAGTGTGAGTACAGTATACCTATCAGAAATTAGTTGGGTGAGGTTTTCAGAGGATCTGTTGATTTCTAAGAGTTTTACCAACTTTTACTGTAATTAAAACTACATTTTCTCTGATCATAGCCCTCTTCACTCTAGCCATAGTATTTTAGAATAAGAATAATGATGCTTGACTTATCATATTACATTTTTTTGATATGAATATATCACTTCAAAACAGTGCTAGTTTTGAGGTGACCTTAAACTAGAATTTTACTGTCATATCAAACAAGTTATTATGATATGGTGACACTGCAATGTCAACTTACAAGTATCAATGAAAATCATATCAGTGGATCCATTATAGTTAGTAAAACTCTGTTCCAGTAATAGTAATCACCTTGAAGAATGTGATGATAGGTTTGGTTAGGTTTTCCCCCTTAGATCATTGATAAATGTGAAAAGTAAGGCACTAACACACAAATGGTAATTTAACATCCTTTAAAGTAACTGCCACTGGAGGAACAGATCCTGTACTAACAAATCCATTGATATGATTTTCATGATTATTATTACTATTAATCACATTGTGAATCACATCACTAAATAAAAACTCAATTTGTTTAATTATGGACATTTAAATTTGGAATTTTTTTCAAGCTAATGGTAGGCTAGGTTAGAGAGTATGTAGGATAAAAACCAATAAAACATAATCTGAGTAAAAAAAAAAGACAATTTAATTCTTAAACTGCAGTATCAATCCCATTTGCACACACAAAAAAGTATATTTTTTCTTTTTATTTCATTAGATTATAGATTTGCATGCAAAAGTAACAGAAAATATACAGAATGGTATATTATTCACTTTGTGTTGGCCTAGTCCAGTGCTGAACTCATAGAGTGGATGTGATTGACATGTTTGACAGCTCTCAATAGGAAAGAAGACATGAAGATAACGTTACTTTCTTTCTGTTAATTTTGTTTTCCCACTTCTCCTTTATTTCATACACTGGCACAACTTTAGTGGTAAATATGAATATATTTTGAAATGATACACCTTTTACATTACTATTTAGTGTGAGGGAGATTAGCAAGCAAGTGTCGGTAGGATAAGGATTATTTTATTTCTTTATATTGAACACACTACTTTTTCATACGTAGTCATATGACATGAAGGCCCAGCATTGGTGATGAATAACATGAATGTATTTAGAAATACTACACCTTTTGTACTACAAAAAAAGTGTAAATTCATCTAGTGACACATGCTCCATATTTATCATCTGTTACCAAAGTCCTCCAATACCCTAGATTTACATAAAGAGAAAATAAGTTGTAATTATTCTGTAATTTCTCCAGATTCTAGGTCACTAGGAATGTCTCCTAGCCAGGCTTTGTTCTTTATGAAATCATTAAAATCACTCCAAGTCGCTTATTTCTTCATATTTCTTGTTATTCTTCCTTCTTTCCTTCCAAATTGGTTCGTATCGTAAGCATTCCTCTTCATAACTTATGTCACCCAACAATCTATGTATTTTCAGTGGGGTCACTGGATATGCTTGATCTCCAAGTCATGACCATGTTCTTTTAATGTTGGTTATGGGAGTACTAAGGAAAACAGATTTTTTTCATCATGCCTTCATAGTAATGGCAGAAACGTCTTAGAGGCTGCTAATGGTATAAGTCAGCTGCATACTTAAACAGAGGGAATTAAATCGTCATGTGATAATTAGAGCAATCCTCAAAGGATCTTTAGATGACAATGGGAGCAGATTAAGGGTTAAATAAACATTTCAAAATTAAACTAAAGTGTGTGTATGGGTGTACTTTTATTTGTTAACATGTTGAGGAAGATCTTATCCAATAATGTTTCATTTAGTAGAATTATTTTTTATCACTTCATTGAAATGTCGAGTACATTATTTTAAATGATTATGATAGAGAAAAGTGCTAAAACAAAACTTTATTTATCCCGACTTAGGTGAGAGACACTTCATAATTAAATGCAGTCAGAATTTGCTTTGCTAAGTGAAACAGGTCATATAATGTTTTCATCTGTAAATAAAGGCACACCCAAAAAATACACCTTAAGCAGAATTAATTGTCGTGTAAAACAATTTTTCTTTTTGTTTTTTCCTTTGTAGTAATGAATAAAGAAGTACTTCTAAAATACACTTTTACCTTCCTTTTTGTAGCTGAGCCACTTGATACTAGGTATTTATGACATTTCTTTTTAAATTTCCAGTTCAGAATGAAGGTGACATTTCTCTTGTCACCTTACCTGTCATTGAATGCTTTTGAGAGTAATTTTGTATTTTGTTATGATTATTATTTACATACTGGTATGCAATATTTTGGTAGTGTTTCTTTAGAGCCGTGTTTGAAGATCTTGAATCCTACAAATTTATTTATGGAAGATTTATTGTAATTTCTTAATCATTTAGTCTTGATACAACAAAAATTGGGCATAGCTTTAAGAGACGATTGCAAAAAATTAAATCTGATGTAAACTTTAATAGCTTAACAAAGCCTTATTGAATATGATTTAACCAACCAAACTCAACCTAAGCCTGTATTGAACAAAACTGAATTTAATTAATGTCTGACTTTGAGTGCTATGTTAGACTGTAGTTGTGAGAGTGAATTGATGATAACAATTGCCATGGTCTTCATATATACATTTAAAGTTATTTATTGAAATACACTTCTTATTCCTCCATTATGCAAGTAGTATTTCTTCTTATATTGTTTTCATGAAGTTAATTTTTCTTATATTTTGAATATACCATAAAGTTCAGTTGAAAAATTACCTGGCAAAATTAAATATAATATTGGTTTACACTTGTATACCAGCAATGCTGAGAACTATAACCTAATTTTAAGCTTACATTGTCCCCATTAGTTTAGTCAGTACAGTATCGACCTGTTGATAACCTTTCAGTTATGCTTTACATTAGGCCTCATGGGTAGGCAGACCACCTTGTATTGTTGCTTTGTGAATGTGGCCAGAGTACTGTCAGTTCAAGAAAAGACAAGCACTTTCTCATATGATACTCCTCACATTAGGATCTGAAGCCAAAAAAAGTATTACATGAGAATAGCAAATATATGAGTTGATTTTTAATAAGAATTTCATCATAGATTGTTTCATGTCCATATATTTTTACTCATGATTTCAGATGGAAAATAAAAAGAAACACAAGGTCCTTTTGGCTTTGGACTTTGACCACACAGTTATTGACAACAACAGTGATACTTACATTTACAAGCTAGCTCCTGGTTGTAAGATCCCTGATGACCTAAAGGTTTTATACCGTGAGGATGGCTGGACACAATACATGGGGGAAGTGTTCAAATTTCTTCATAGAAATGGTATTAAAAAAGAAGCAATTCTTGATTGTCTAAAGGAAATAAAACTAACAGAAGGTATGAAGGAGTTATTTACAGGTGTTCCTAGAGACTTAACAGAGTTTATCATCATATCAGATGCTAATTCAGTGTTTATTGATCATATTCTTAGAAACTGTGGTGTAAGGGACTTGTTCAGTGAATTGTTTACTAACCCTGCTCAGTTTGATGAAAATGGCTGTCTACATCTACAGATGTACCACCTCCAAGATTGGTGTACATTAAGCACCAAGAATCTCTGTAAAGGTGACATACTTGCAAACTACATCAAACAGCGTGAAAATGAAGATGTCACCTTCTCGACCATTGCTTACGTTGGTGATGGAACAAATGATTTCTGTCCAAGTTTACGGCTGAAAGAATGCGATATAGTTTTTCCACGTTGTGGATACAGCTTGGTTAATTTCATTCCAAAAATGGAAGCAGAAAAAGGAATAAAAATTGAAGCAGATGTTTGTCAATGGGACTCAGGGAAGGACATTCTTGAGCGCCTATTATTGTGTTATAGAGACATTAATGTTTCACAGGTGCCAAGTCCAAGACTCAAAACTCCTTTACCGCTATTGTAAATATTATTTGAGGTACCTACCTTACATTATAGTAAGAAGTGTATTTTATACAACCTTAATTGTAATTTTATCCTTTCAAGTTTATGTATTGTATTTTAATGTGATTTAATGTACTATACTCATTTAGAAATTCTATTATCCAGTGTAAGACTTTTCATACTCGCATAAAATGGAAGTGAAATTATTTGTTTTTAAGAAATTTGTCTTGGTGATTTATACTAGTATGTGGGAAATGAATTTGGGCATTTTTTATATATTTCATACATACATTGTCAGTTGATTTCCTCCTAATAGATATGGTATGATGTTATATAATCTACTTTCAGTTTTTCCCTATATGTGGGTTTTGTGGTCAGATGTTAACCAAAGCTTTATAAACTTATTTTGCCATGTTTGCCATTTCCCTTTCATACTTCTCCAGTGTATTTGCCAATGGTCTCGTTTCCTTTTTTGTTTTATTTTTGTAATCATGAGTTTGAATTATGTTCTGTGTGTTATGTGCATAACTTCATTTACCACACATACCAATAGGACTAGGTAAATCCAACAGTTAAGGTAACACGTCTACCCCAGGGAATTGTGCCTGCCAGTGGGATTGGGGTTAGAGAACCCAGATCTGCAATAACAGTTCCCACAAAAAGTGCATGCTTGTATGTTCTTGATCCACCCCATGTACATGGGAATGAAGCTAATTTAATTATAGATAGATATGCTTAGATAGATCTTTTTCATTTTTTGTAATTTGCAGTTCTTCACATTAACTGAAGTCCATCACGAAAAACTACTATTGGTATTGAAAATGTATGAGTAAAGTTACTAAGCATTTCATTATATATTATACCCTATAATTTCTTCTTTCTTTTTCTTCATACCTGTTTGGTATTTGCCACCTTAGTGAGGTAGTTCAAGGAACACAACCAAACCTTAGAGGAAAAATCCTCACATGGCTCCTTCCCCCACTTCCTCTTTTGGAAAAAAAATAATGCAGGTGGGAAGAATTTCCACCCCTCAGCTCCTGAGCTTTTGAGTTGCCTTCTGTAACATGCAGGAGATGTGTGGGTGTTATTCATGAAATATCTTTATGTTTTAATCCTTGTGTTGTAGAACCATCTCTGTAAATGCTTTAATGTCATGAATTTATTCAGTGTTCACTTTCACATTAGATTGTACATTTACGTTATTTTTTTTTATTGTCTAGATTGATTTATCTGTAAAGTATATAGAATTTGAAAGTTACATCTTTGCCAATAGCTATGAATTAAAACAACAGGTGTTTTTGTACTTTTGGTATTTGGGTTATTTCTTTATATAATTGATTTTTTTTTGTACATGATATTTGAGGGTAATTTTAAGGTTCCAGTATTTCTTTTTTTCTTTCTTTCCAAGCTTTTGAA
>JAUTYZ010233382.1:0-10378 GCA_032273725.1 Panulirus interruptus
TGGTCCTATTTTTTGTAAAAGGAAAAACTGGAGGGGAGAATTTCCTATGTGCACATTATCCTTTCTTTATAGGTATATGTAATTACTGATATGTAAGCCAATAAAAACAAAGATGTTCATCCATGCCCTGGTGATTTTTCCCTATTATGACTGCGTTTTCCATGCAACATATCCATTGCTGATATATTTAAGTGTGCGTGTGTGTGTGTGTGTGTGCGTGTGTGTGTGAACAATAATTTGAGTATATACAATATTAGGCACTGATAGATTAATATTATTTATTAAAGATTATTGCTTTTTGAGCCCCACCTGCATTAGTTTACTTAAAGGCAATAAATGAACTTAGGCTGTGTATATCTATTTTCCAATATATTGGTAAGGGACTAAAGTGAATCACTTCTTAAAACATGTTAATTTTGTCTATGCCTGTTGCCCTCTTGAATATCTACTTTCTCTCTTGGTTCTTTAATCTACTTCTTTGGGTTTTCCACTCACCTAAATGACACTGTTTTCCAATACTTATTCATTCTACATACCTATACCATCCCAGAACACTTTCTCTTTGTCAACTATTCTAACTCTAGTTTCATGATATACATTGTGATAATGCCAACTGATACACTCAAACCCAGGACTCATGTTAACATATATGCAATAAACCTTTGACATGTGTTAAGTACATACAAATTCTGAGGTGAATACTGGAATATTTGCTAATTTGTTTTCAAATATTTTGGCTATGAAAATTGAAATCTAAGAGGTAATCTGAGAAAAGCCTATGGTTTCAAACACAAATACACAGGACAATGAATACCTGATTTTGTCAGTAGTGCTATTATATGGGGAAATATAAGAGTTCAATACCTTCACATGTGTAATTCTCTCCCAAGGATATTTGATCACCTTGACAACAAGAACATAATTCTACACTGTACTATACTATTCCTTAATTGCACATGTACATATCAATCTGTCTTTAATTACTCTGGCAGGAACCAGTTGCCAATTATTAAAAAATAGTCAATCATGCTGCTCGAAGAACAGCCATGACCAAAAGCAACTACTATCCTACAAAAACCATACTTTGAGTATTGCACTTTCTAATTTAAGTGGATTTTTCATGTAAAAAAAACAAGGCTTCTTGAGCAAAGAACTTCCCACACCCAGCTACAAGCAAAATGTGCGTTAAGTACTGCATTGTGTAACATGCTGAAAATCCATAAACATGTGCAAAAAGTTGTGACCTTTTCTTTCTCCTAATCTAGATGCAATGGCTGATATAATCTCAGGTACAATACTATTTTACTGAGGTCATATTTCAATCTTATAAGTTTAATTACATAATTCTTATAGACTAATCTCTTAACTAACTATTCCATAATGCAGTTTTAGCAAAATTCTAATTGATGAATGGCCAGTATACTTCTTATTTCTGTAAAATATCATCTTAATTATCAATGGCTTGGATATATCTTATAATTTTAAATTCATGGATAAGATCAATTAAAATGTCTGAATGAGATAACTGTTTTTAACTTTTTTTTCATGCTTGATCGCAAATTCTTGTGTTAGTGAGGTAGTGCCAGGAACAGATGAAGAAAGGGATGATAAGAATTCTTTTAATAATTCTATATAATGATATGCATATAAAATATTTTTTTTTTACGAGAACAAAATGATATACACAACTCTTATAAAGCTGAGGTTTAGTAATTCTGCTGATAAAATGGAAAAAGAGAGCATCACCTGACTCATGACCATGACCTAACAGCCAGAAAATTTAGTACTTTAGCATGTTTAATACTTGTTAACAAAATCTATTGAGATACACCAGTCTGCTATAAGAATATGAATTCTAGAAATCTTACTTTAACACAGTTATGAGTCAAGCCTGCATGCAGCAATTAATGGTCACTAATTCTAAAATCATTCAAAGACATATTATTTGCTGTATCTAATTGAGATGTAAAGCTAATCCATGAATGAGTATTTGCATCAACTGTTGACGAATATAACAGAATACTGAGCATGTTGCAGAAACTAAGGATCACATGTGGAATAAAAGAATGCTTAATTATTATTGAATTAACACTTTCTTGATAAAATAATCAATATTACCTGATCAAACATTTTTGTCTCATTACTTCTTTATCAATTTCTATGATCAAAATACTGCATAAACATTCTACTGGACTTTCTTAATTAAGCAATTCAATTACTATCAGTCTGCAGGGCTTACATAAATTGTAAGAGAAAATTCATCTAATTACCTCTTTCCCATTCAGGAAGTTTCATTGGTTTGTTTTGAGAATTAAGACATGTACACCTCAGTTTCCTCCTTAGTTCCATACATTCTCATATTGATGTTTATCAATCTATTGTTAATCAATTGCTGGCTAGATATATCACTGGATATATACATCTATTAATCTGATATATTTTTTGAAAGATGATTATAAATATTAATCTCAATTATATATTTCTTGCCTCGTGCTTCTTCAAACACTGGTGATATCTATTACAGTACAGTATTAAGACTGGAAAATGTTTCTAAAGTTTATTCTACCTCTTGTATACAGGAAATTAATTTCCAGTAATTTCTATTACCTTGAACTCTGTTCTCATTTGCATGTGATAAATCAAGTTCATAAAGCCTCTCAGTTCATTTTTACATATTCCCAGCTTGAGTTCATTGTGATAAAGTGGACCCTTTTAAGTCATTCTTTCTGTAATGACTAATATTCTCAGTCATCTCAGTCCTCAGTTACATCCCTAATTTTGTCCTTCACTTAATTTTTTAGAGAAAACTGGTTAGTGAATACCTGAGAGTAATATAATTTCTTATCATAATACTGCTCATGATGCTGTATTCATTGTCCTAAAGTGATCTAGTAATGAAACAATTATGCATTTTGAATGTACAAGAACAAAAATAAGCTACATTAAAACTTATTCAGTGAATATCATTACTAAGATCCTACGGTAAAAATAAAAAATTCCTCCAAAAGAGAAGGGATGAGATGGCGGAATAATTGTAGTCATAATTAAATCAGTAAGATTTTCAGTTGATTTTACTTCTCTATTCCACATTTCATATCATTACTTTATTGTTCATATGAACTGCAATAATGGTGATTACACTCACTATCTAAATAAATAAAAAGTTTAACGAGGAAACTGAAGTTTCTTAACTAATTGGGTGTTGTTACTGTTTTGCACAGATGTCAGTATCAGTAAGTAACAGGTAATGGAATCATCCATTATATGTTGTGATATGTGGTAAACCCTTAAAATATGTCAAGTGGATGGAGATATTACTGTATACTGACATTCATAACATGTTAGATCTAACACCTGAGAAACAAGTGATGAAAGTAAATGCAACATATGAATAACCATTACCAAATGTATACAGGTTAAAAACTGACATCTATAAGTTAAACAAAAAAGAGCTATGACTTCCTAACTTATCCAAGTTAAATAAGTATGCAAGTTAAATGGATAAGATATGAGTACAATACAGTACACTACAGTACTAGGTATCATCCTTTTAAAATCTCAGGAGCTCAACAATGATTATATGAGAGACAAGGGGGAAATTCCCTTCAGTACTCTCAGAAGAGTATGAACTTAAATGTGAATCCAAAACATTTAAGCTACAAGATCTTTCAATACAAAAGTAGGTCATGAATACAATATAATTATTTAAAAAAAATCTACTGTGGCTGTAAGCATTTACAACATCAAATATATTACAGTACTTAAAGCATAACTTTAAATATTATGATATATGATTAGTAACAATAGTAACCAACTCCCCTCTATCACTTAAGAATCCAAATGCTTTTAAAAACAATGGTCCATGAAACCATGCAGAAGCATGATTCTAAAGTATGTAGGTAGACATATTTCATTACAATGTTTGCACTATATTAAGCTGTCCTAAATTAGTTACCTTACCGTGCTACTAGTTCTTGAGGGAGTAAGTCAGCTACAAACAGACTGGAGAAGGGACTTTGTACTCAATGCTAATGCATTTCCTCCTTCCACAAAGAAAATATTTTCTCATCAGTATCCCTTGATGGCCTCTGACTTGCTAAGTGATCAGAAATATCAAAATGTATTTTACACATCCTAAAGAAATGGGTAAACAACAGACAAAAGCAAACTTTATTACTAAAGAGGAATGAAAAAACAGGTGTCCTGTACCTACTATCTATCATGACAAATGTGGAAAATATGGTGGTATGGAAACAAACTGATTAGATTGAGATCTATTTCTTTAACATTTCAACATCACAAAAGTCTTCCCAAAAAGAAAGAGGCAAAGGGAGATGTAGGACTATATATGCAAGCAAGCATCAGTCACCCTGCTGGACACCTCGATGTATTGTTCTCTGATTGGCTTGCCCGGCTTGCTGGCAGGTCTTCTGTCCACTCATTCACTGTAATGTTTGCCACCAATCCTAACCAGATGATGAAACCAGCTCTTATATTACTGGAAATTTCCATACTAATTAGGAAAGCACTAGAAGCCACCCACATCATCATGGGAGAAGCTGCCTACAATATCATGGAAATTCCCAGTAATATAAGAAATGACATCATCAGCTGGTCAGGGTTAGTGGCAAAGATTGCATCAAATGCATAAACAGGGAGGACAGAGCCAGCAAGCCAAACAGGCCAATCAAATATCGATACCTTGAGATGTCTAGCCAGGTGACTGATGCTTGCCTGTATAGGTATTCCTGCATCTCCCTTTGTTCTGTACTCACTGAGGGCAATAGTAGAATGGAAACATTAAAACAGTAAATCTCAGCTCTAACCCACTTGTTTATATACTACCCCATTTTTCACAAATGTGCTTTACAAGTGAATCTTTTCACAAACTTTGGAAAATAAAAGGGAATATGGGACTAATAACGCAAGCATAATGTTCTGGAAACAGCAACTGTAATGTATAGCTCTGGTTCCTTTACTGGTCATGTATCAATAACTCACATTGGCTAAACATAATATTATCTTTTTTTGTGTCACAGTGTGCAGTCGTCCTAGCTTGAAGTAAAAAAAAAACTTTTCCTTATTCTGTGTGTTACCTTATCCCACTGGCAATAATAGAAACAATATCATACTAAACAGTTATGTTAATAAGTCATAAGAAGCTCATGAAAAATTTAAAAAAAGTGAAAAGTCACAAATCCCTTTCTGATTGAGATGAGCAAGTAAACAAATCACACAAAATTTCCTTATGTGAGGAATGTCAGAGAAGTGAAACGTTAGAAAAGAAATAAAGAACAGAGACTAGAAGAAACACGAACCAGTCACAGAGAAAACTATGTGGGTGTGTGTAATTACCTATTTGTACTGTATGGGGAGGGAGTTTTGCACTTGTGGGGCCCCATCTCTTGAACATTCTCTACTATCACAAATATTCATAGACTTATATATGCTGTCTGCATTAACCATGTTCTCAGCCATTCTGCTCCATTCATCTACCACTCTCATATTATAAAAGTACTTTGTTACTTCTTTTTCAACAAACTTCTTGCTTAATTTCATGTAATGTCTTCTAGTTGCTCTATCCCTATATCTTTCAAAGAACTTTTCATTGTCCATGTCACTGACCCGTTTTAAAAGCTTAAAGGTTGCAATCAGGTCATCCCTCACTCTTCTCTCTTTCAAGGTGGGCAAATTTAAAGTGGGCAAATTTAGACTCTAGCCTTTTCCTGTAACATATCTCTCATATTCTAGTACCATCTCTGTTGCCCTTCTCTGGACCTTCTCTATTAGCTGTTTGTGCTTCTTTAAGGGCAGTGACCAAACTTGAAAAGCACGTTCAAGTTCTGGCCTTATGTAGGATATGAACAGCTTGCTAAATATGTCCTTATCCATATACAGTAAAACCTCTGTTATCTGAAAGCTTGGGAGAATCAGCTGTTTTGGATGATAAAATTTTTGGTTATTCAAGTTTTTTTTTTAAATATATTAAATAATTAAGAAATTGTAATATTAAAAATATTTTACACAGAAAATATATGAACTTATGTAAGAAAATGCTTCGATCTTCTGCTGCTTGGTGATGTCGTAAATAGTCGTCATGCCAACTTTGAAGTCCTTCATAAGTGCTGCCTATGAATCGCCCTTAGCCAACTTCTTGCACAACTCCAACTTTTCGAGACTTAAAACATTTCTCTTACGCTTCGTGCTTGATGCAAACCACTTTGATGGGCTGTCAGGCAATTGCTGACATTGCTTGAAAGGGGCCATTGTTCACAATAGTAATCCAGGGTGCACAAAATACACAAATATGCAAGACCAGCACAAAACACTGTGCCAGAAAGCACATGGGAGACAGTAAATAATCATTAGCACCACAAAACACCATGTAGTGAGTATACATGATTTGAAATATTTTTACGTATCTTTATATTTTGAATTTTTTTTTCGGAAAATGGAGGGTTGCCAACCGACACTGAAAAACATGTGTTGTATTGAACATTTTGTTGTCACAACTTACATATAACAGAGATTTTACTGTACCTAAAACCTATTCTTATTTACCAGCAGACAGTTTGTCTTCTTAACTACTCCCCTATTATGAGAATCTGACGACAGATGGCTAGTGGCAAGCCTGTTTGCGCATGATACTGTGTTGTTTGCTGAGAGTGAAGAGGAGTTGCAGAATGTTATAAGTATGTTTTATGATGTGTGTAAGCATAGGCGATTGAAAGTAAATGCAAGTAATAGTAAATGAATGGTGTTTGAAAGGAAACAGTGAAAGCATAGATTTTTTTAAACAATACAGAGTGAAAGAAAAAAGTGTACTAAATTGTGCTTTGGGTATTGAGGAAGAAAGACTGAAAGAGGTGAGAGAATTTAAGCATTTAGGAGCTGTTTTTGGTAAGTTTGGTGATATGGAAATAGAGATAAGGGAGAGAGCAGTACTGGGTAGAAGAGTCATTGGTTCCCTTAATAGAATAATGAAGGGTAGAGGTGTAAGTATGGAAGTAAAGAGAGGATTAAGGAACAGCATAGTCCTCCCAACCCTGACCTATGCAGCCAAAACATGGATATGGAATAAGTCACAGAGGTCAAGAATCCAGGCAGAGGAAATGAGCTATTTGAGAAGGGCATGTGTAGTGTGACTAGATGGAATGAAAAAGAAACAAAGGGGTGTATGAGAGATGTGGTATGGCAGGGAATGCAAGGGGAATGAATTGTGGAGTGGTAGAGTGGCTGAAACTTAATACTTGGAAAGAATGCAAGACTGGGAGTTTACAAGGAGAGTGTATGATAGTACAATTAAAGGGGTTGGTGTGAGAGGTAGACACCTGTGACATGGGCAAATAGGGTGGAAGAATACTGGAGGGAGAGAAATGGTGGAAGAATGCATGGAATGGCGTATGTGAGGGAGGCATGAAAGGACAGGGTTAAGTGGAAACTTTTGCAGTGGCCACCCCTTGCTGGGAGTTCCCGGAGGGAACGGGCTTCAGAGATATAGATAGATAGATAGATAGACTACAAGTTAAGGACAACATAAATTCCCAAGTCCTTCTCACATGGAGGATCCTTAGGCATATTTTCTATTACATAATAATCACACTGAGGCCTTCTCTCACTTTGTTTCATACTCAATTCTTTACATTTGCTTGGGTTGAATTTCATCAACCATGTATCAGACCAACTTTGAAGGCTGTTTATGTCCCCTTGAAAGCTGATGCAATCCTCCTTGCTTTTCAATTACCTCATGCCCTTTGCATCATTTATAAACATATTCAGGTAGGAGTCCATACCCTCAGGCAAGTCATTTACAAAGATCAAGAAGAATAATGGTTCCAGAAAAAACCTTGTGGCACTCTGCTGGCCACCTAGACTGATTTGGAGAAAGCTCCTCTGACATGTATCCTATGTTCACTTCCATTGAGATCATCTTCTATCCAATGAAGGAGTTTCCCCTTTACTTTTGCATGGAGTTCCAGCTTCTTAATCAGCCTTCCATGCAGTACAGTGTTGAATGCTTTCTGGTGGTTCAGATACAGAAAGTCCACCCAGCCTTCCCTTTTGTCTAAGACAGAGCTCACTCTCTTGTAGAAATCTAACAGGTTTGTTACACAAGACTTCCTTTCCCTAATACTATGCTTTTTCTCACTTCAGCAATTTCTCCTCAGTAGAAAGTCATCCATTTGCTTTTTCATAATCTTTTCCAGTGGGACTGGTCCGTATTTCAGTGCCTTTACCCGGTCTCCTTTCTTATAGAATGGTTTGGCGTTCACCTTTTTCCATTCCCTTGGCACTCTGCATCTCTTTAGCAACAATTTGAACAGTATGTCAGGGGGCTTATCTAAAATATGAGCTCACATCTTCATAATATATGATGAAATTTCATCAGAACCACAAGTCTTGTACGGGTAAAGACCTTTCAGTATTCTATTAATATATTTTCTAGATATCTTAATGTTTTCTAAAACTTCCTCCCCATTCCATCTCACTATGAAAACACTTTTGAACTTGTTATTCAGTTTCTCAAATAGCCTCACATCATCCTCAACAATGCTTTCCTCTGAGTTCCTTAGCCTGATATGCTGCTTTTTAAATAACAACTGATTCTTGATGAATTTTTGGAAAATTTTTGGATTTGCTCCTGCCTTTTCCACAAAATTCATTTCAAAGTTTCTTTGTTCTTTGTTTCTTATCCTTGTATACTCATTCCTTGCTCTCTTATACTTTGCAAATGTTGGCTGGCTGTAGTGCTGTCCATACCTTCATCACTGTACATCTCAATGCTCCTTTGCTTTTTGACATCTTTTAATAAAAGCTCTTTTCCCCTTTCTTACCATTCCCAGTATATTTGAAACTAAAAGGTACCCATTTTTCTATTCCTTCACTAAATTTCACAGAACCCTTAACCACAGAGCCATGGTCCTATTATTACCTATTTGTACTCCATTGGGAGGGAGTTTTACACTCGTTGGGCCCCATCTCTAGTGCATTCTCTTGTATCATACAACTTCATAAAATTATGTATGTT
Organism: Panulirus interruptus; assembly: GCA_032273725.1. NCBI lineage: Eukaryota > Metazoa > Arthropoda > Malacostraca > Decapoda > Palinuridae > Panulirus > Panulirus interruptus. The sequence continues at coordinate 9,029 of JAUTYZ010233382.1, forward strand.
GCCTGCATTAACCATGTCTTCAGTCATTCTATTCCATTCATCCACCACAGTTATGCTATAAAAGTATTTCATTACATCTTTTAACAAGTTTCTTGCTTATTTTCATATTATGTTATCTGGTTGCTATCCGGACATCTCTCGAAAAACTGTTCATGTCATCGATCTATTTTAAAAACGTGAAGGTTGTGAACAGGTCACGCCTCACTCTCCTCTCTTCCAAAATGGGCAAATTTAAAGTATTTGGCCTCCCCCATAACTTAACTCTCTTAATTCTGATGCCATCTTTGTTGCCTTCCTCTGGAACTTCTCTATTAGCTCTTTGTGCTTTTTTAGGTAAGATGATCAAACTGGAAAAGCATATTCTAGTTCTGACCTTGTGTACATAAGGTTCTGAAAAGCTTGCTGAATATTTCCTTATTCATAAACTTGAAAGCTATTCTGATGTTTGTCAGAAGACAATTTGTGTCATTTACTGTTCTCCTAATGTGAGACTCTAGCAACAAGTTAGGGATGATGTCTATTCCCTGGTCCCTCTCGCACAAAATCCTGAAGCTTATTAGCTACTAGATAATAATCATATTAAGATCTTTTAATCTGTCCCATCCACATCACCTCACATTTGCTCATGTGTGTGATTACTATTTGTGTGTTACGGGTAGAGAGTCTTACACTTGTGTTGCCCCATCTCTTAACCTTGTATATATGTACCATGTGTGTGTGTGCGTGTGTAATTACCTATTTTTAATGTATGGGGAGGGAGTTCTACACTCAAGGGGCCCCATCTCTTGATCATTCTCAACAATTTATTTAAGTTGTCTGCATACACCCTGTCCTCAGGCATTGTAATCTATTCTTTCACCACTTTTATACTATAAAAATAATATTTTACATGTTTTTTAACAAATTTCTTGATTATTCATATTATGTTCTCAGGTTGTCCTAACTCTCAAAGAACTGTCCACTGTCCACATCACTGATGTTTTAAAACTTAAAGGTTGTGATCATGTTATCCCTCACTCTTCTCTCTTCCAAAGTGGGCAACTTTACAGCATCTAGGCTTTCCCCACAACTCTGCTCTCTCAATTCTGTGTGTGTGTGTGTGTGTGTGTGTGTGTGTGTGTGTGAGTGTGTGCATGTGTGTGTGTGTTGAATTACCTATTTGTACTGTATGGGGAGGGAGTTTTACACTCATGAGGCCCCATCTCCTAAACATTCTCTATCATCATACAACTCTTAGATTTATGTATGTTGTCTGCATTAACCATGTCCTCAGTCGTTCTGTTCCATTCCTATATCACTTTTATAATAAAAAAGTACTTCTACTTATCTTTTTTAACAAGTTTCTTGCTT
>JAUTYZ010233604.1:0-10376 GCA_032273725.1 Panulirus interruptus
TTGGGAGGGCAAATGTATAGTGCTTGTTGGGTTATTTCATTGTGTATGTGTTTTGTCAGAGTTATATTTGTTGAGGGAGGGGGGAACTGTGAGTAGAGGTTGCTGAAGTGTGAGGCAAGAGTAAGCTTTTAATTTCTATTTGAGGGTATAAATACTATTCATTATTACCATACTGTCACACATATACAATATATATCATACACTATGCTACAGGTATTATATTTATCTACATTTAAACCAGGGCTAATTATTAAGAAAGAGTCCTGGCATTACCCAGGATCTCTTCCCAGAGGCTCTGGCAATCCAAGGCTGCACTACTTCCTGTAAAAGGGCAATGTGAACTCCTTTGGATTGAGTTCTCTAACACGACTGTATTTCCGAAGATACAGTGTTAATAAAGATGACTTTTCATTTGCATTGTAACCTCAAGCAGGTGGTGGCCGGTAACACCTAAATCATACAGGGCATTGCTGTCATATGCAATGCCCTGAAACCAAACACAACTTGAGCCCATAGACCTTTCCAAGGTTTCCCCTGGCCACTTCACATGACTTAGTTCAGTCCACTGACAACACATCTACCCCTGCATACCATATCATTCCTACTGGGAAAGAATTTAATGAGACTGAATAAAAATGACAAATTAGGCTGAAAGTCAAAAAATTACCCATATGGAAAGGTGGACAATTCCTATAAGATTATCAAGGCAAGTATCCCCAACTTCAGCTACCCTAGCACCACTGTAGCTGTTTCTGGAAACAGAATTTATCTTATAATTGGGTATAATCAGGGGGAAATAGGGTATTCAGTAAAGCAAACAGAAATGGTGAAAAGCTTGGGGAGTTATGTGCTGAAAAAGGACTGGTGATTGGGAATACCTGGTTTAAAATGAGGTACATTCAAAGCATTTGCGGGTGAGTAGGAAAGATGATCAGCAGGCATTACTGAATTAGGTACTAACAGACAGGCATACAAAAGAGAGACCCTTGAGAGTGAATGAGCTGATTAGCAGCTGGTGGGATATCAAATCATTACCTAGTAGAGGTGAGGGTGAAGATTTGTAGAGATTTTCAGAAAAGAGGAAATGATATGGGTGAGAAGAGGATGGTGAAAGTAAGTGAGTTTGGAAAAGAGACTTGTGTAAAGAATTACCAAGAGATATTGAGTGTAGTATAACAGAAGATGAGAGCAGATGAAGCTTGGGAAATGGGTGAGGAATGGAAGATATTTAGGAAAGTGGTGCTGGCATGTGTGCAAGAAGTGTGTGGCATGCAGAAGGTGGAAGGTAGGTAGGTGAGAAAGGGTAGTGATTAGTGGGCTGAAAAGTATATTGTTAGTGAAAGAGAAAAGAGAGGTGCATGGGAAGTACTTACAGGGAAAGAATGCAAGTGAGTGGGGGGTGTACAAGAGCAAGTAGCAAGAGGTCAAAAAGAAGGTACATGGGCTAAAAAAAAGAAGTCAAATGAGAGTTTGGGTATCAGCAAACCTCAGGAAAAATAAGAAAATATTTTGGAGGGAGGTTAACAGTGCTTGAAAAACAGAAGAACAAATGGGAGCATTGGTGAAGGGGGCAAATGGAGAAGTGGTAATGGGTAGTGATGAGCTAAAGAGGATATGGCATGAGTACTTTGAAGGATTATTGCAAGTGTTTGATGATTAGGTAATAGATGTAAGGTGTTTGGATCGGGTAGGTAAGTGAAATGAGAGAGTCACAGCAAGTGGTTTGGTGCAAAGGAAAGAGGTAGTAAAAGCCTTACATATGATGAAATGTGGAAAGGTGGCTAGGGTGGATGGCATTACAGTTTAATTTCTTAGGAATGGGGGTGATTATTGTTGTCAATTGGGTAATTATGGTTTTCAATGTATATGGATCATGGTCAAGAGCATCAGAATTGGCAGAATGCATGTACAGTTCAAGTGCTTATTATAAAGGCAGGGTAAGTTTTTAGAGTGTACCTGGTAAGCTTTTGGAAAAGTGGTGAATGACAGGGTAGTGGCATGCATAAAGCATCATGTTGCCAAAAACAATGTGCTTTCAAGAGTGATACAGGATATGTGGATCAGGTGTTTGCTTTGATGAATGTGTGTGAGAAATACTTAAAGAAACAAAAGGATCTGTATGTTGAATTTATGGATCTGGAGAAAGCATATGATAGGGCTGACAGAAATGCTTTGTGAAAAGTATTATAAATATATGGTGTGGGAGGAAAGCTATTAGCAGCAATGAGGAATTTTTATCAAAAGAGTACAGCATGTGCGTGAGTAGGTAGAAAGGAGGTTGTGTGGTTTCAGAAGAAGGCGGGTGTGTGGCAGGGGTTGAAGTAACCATTTATGGCTGGGGCGGTGAGGGTAATGAATGCAATAGCTTTGGGGAGAGGGGCAGTCTGCAGGGGTTAGGGGGCCTTGGAAGAGTCATTTCTTGTTTAGTGATGACACAGCACAGGTAGGATAAAGTTAACAGGTATAAAGAAAATCCATAATTCCCATACCATCCTAACCCCAACACATAATACACTTCTAATCTCAAAACATCATACAATCTGCCAAACAAAAAAAAATTCTCATGAATCACAACTTAAAAAATAAGCCACAAACTAACCATAACTCTCTAAATGATAATCATGAACAACCTACAAAAAATCCATCCCCATAAATCTGCTCATCCACCTTTCACTTCCACTGACAAACACAACTCTATTAAAACCCTAAAAAACTCTCCTGCTACTGACCCCACAGCATATCAAACTTACACAAAAAAAACACTAACCCAATTGCAATCCAAGCATTTAAAGTGGTCCCTTCCTTACAGCAGTATAACCAACCACAGTTTTAAGTATATACACTTAAAATAATGTATACCATTCTACTAATCATGGTATAATGTTTTCAGTGCCCGCAGAATTTTTTTCTGCCACTTGGGCAAGGGCTGTGGCAGCCAAGGACTATTTCTAGCCCAGCCCAGCTTGATCCAGCATATATAGTGTTGGTGTGAAGATGTGCAAAGTGATGCACGAGTGAAATAACCGCATCACCTAAGTCTTGTTGCCTATGCTCTGCCTGCATCGTCCTTTCTTAGTGTGACTCCCGTCACATGAGGAACTCCGTAAGTGATCTCGATAGTGCACAAACTTTCTATAAATTTTGCTGCTTTTTCCCAAAGATAAGGCCTTTAAGTCTAAATCAGTGATGTTTTTGAAGTACAAGAGGCATTTTGTTACCTTGAAGTGTTCATTATAGGAATCAGAGGACACTCCCCCTAAACCCCCTATTTCCCATAAGCTTAACACTTTTCCATCCTCGGCTTTGTCAACCGCAGGTCTTCCAGGAACATAATTATGTCTGTGCAGACATAATCAACCTCTTCTGTTTACACAATAATATTCAAGTCATATGGAAGCTTGCCAAAATATTATCCAACTTGAAACCTCCCAAATCCCACCACTTCTTCCAAGGGGCAGTTCTTTCTCCAACCCACTTCAATCTCTAAATCATTCTCTGTACCTCACATACTGCAGAGTGAAAGTTCTTTCATATGTAGGTGACATCACAATTACATTACAGTACCCTAACACACACAAGCAACAACACATATGCGATATCACATCTCACAATCTGAACACTGGCTCACTCAAAACGATGTCAGCATCCCTACAGAAATTCAGCATCACCCACCTAACCTTTGACAGAAAGGAATCCAACCTACATCCTACATAACCATGAATGATTAACTAATTTCATCAACAAAAACTAACTATACATGGTAAAACATACAACATACTTATGATATTCATGCCCATCACTACAATAAAAAAACAAAGGCCATAATTGAATTAAATATCCTGAGAACACTCTCAGAACACTCAGACAAGAAAAAGAATCCCTAGAATCCTCTACAAGTAATTCATCTGCACCACACCTAAACTATGACTTGCTAGCCTGGTTATCCATTCAATCAAAAGCAAATATAACAAAAGTACAAACAACATTAAACAGAATACATAGAATAATCACCAGTTGCTTACCAACCACAAATTCTCAACATAAACATATGGAATCAAATATGCTTCCAATACAGTCCTAACTCAATATGCTCGGCAGCTGATTCTTGCAACAGCTCTAGCCTCCTCCTGTCCAGACCCCTAAATAATCAATCATGAACAACTTGCAGAAAAAACCTCACCCCTGCCTCACACTTCGACAATGACCCCATACCTATAGATCTCCATATTCTCACTGCATATACTGGACAAGCACAATACAAACACTCTTCCAAACTCATTGTTAAACTACATTCCACCATGTATACACCAAACCATAACTAAATTTCCCTGATGTGCATGATTTACACTTTCTTGTCTGCACTCAAGACACAACTAACCTCTTTAACACAACAAATATAAATTCAACATATCATAAGTGCAAATTCCACAATGAACCCTTCCACCTCTATTGTCCAGCATACACACCCCATAAAGAAAAACATCACCACACTTCTTGACCTAGGTTCCTGCCTGGTGGACGTGGCCAGCTTCCTTAAGTGCCACAGGAGCCCCAGTGAAGGGGACCCTGTGGCAGGAGAAGTAAATTTAAGTAAGATATATACAGACAGACAGACAGACAGACAGATATAAAAAAAAATAATATCTGAAGAATTGTGAGACATATCTTGCATGCAGTTAAAGTTTATAGACATGCTGTTTCTATTTTGTTAATAAATATCTTTACGTGTGAAAGTGGAACACAATGACCATACTTCCTTACAGGAACATATCTAATTTACCTGAATGGTCTGGCTGGAGCTGCAAAGCATTTGTTGATCTGTGATACAATCCAGTCAAACAACTTTGCATAGATATGCTTAGCCAAAGCATCTCTTGAAAATGTTGCCTGAAACATAGACATAAACAATTATAAATGTTAAAATACAATCAAACCCACCTGAGAGAAGCAAATGATTAACAGTGATTTAATAAGAAAGCAAAAATGTTTTGATTTTAAGAATTCATGAGCATGATATCAGTAGATCATCTTATGGCAGCAAAAGGATGAACACATACAGTATCTTTAAGTACCACATAAATTTTCAAATAGTAACAACTTTAGCCTTATCTATTTCATGTATCTCTGCAAGAAGAGTCAATCCCCTTAACCCAAGCCACTCCAGAGCCAACAACTAATGCTTAAGCAGAATTAAAATGCTCATTCCTGCCTTATACATATAACATACTCACATATCTCCCTTTCCTCAACAACACAACCCTGAAAGAACACATTCACATCACAATGATTAATAACTCACCCTAAACAGCTACCTCCAACTCAATCTGTAACTCCACCATACCAGACATATACCCATCTGAAACTACAATCCCTAGACATGTGTGAGTTACATTCTCTCATCTTTCTCATCACACCACCCATTTCCCCAAAATTACATATCTCCATTCAGTATATGAAAAAACCCACTCATGCCCAGTATTCAAATTTTACACAAAAGAAACTGAGCAACTAATACTCAATTGTCCTTCATTCATCCCACAAAGACGAATACATCTCTAAACTGTAATTCAAACATGTGGACACAACTGGCTTCCTAAGCACTGCAGGAGCCCTATAAAACAGGAAAGTGTGGCAGGATGTTAAGGTACCTAAGTTCATTACAAAACAGAGAATGCTATCACACAATTAAACCCTATGGTCCTGCACTCCATCTTTTGTTTTTGACAAATGCTCCAGACACAGATAATAGTCCTCTGAGAAGCCAGGCCTTAGCTGAAGTACAAGTAAGGTTAAAGAAATAAAGAAATAGGGAGAGAAAAAGACGAAGAATCCAAGAATTTGGGTGGTAGTGGAAAACCCACCTTTTAAAAAGGGTAGGTTAACGATAGCTGGAGTACTTACTTATCTATGAGTACCTACGATGAGATTTTGCCAAAATGGCAGGGCTAGCATGAAGCTTAATTTATAAGATTATTCTTTTTAGCTGCCCCTACATTACATAATTATCAGCTTTTGGTTCATCTGGGATTGATTTCAACCAATGTCTAATTTTCTTTTGAATGTTTCTATAGTTGTTCCATATAAGTTTCTTATTTCTCCTGACAGTATGCTGAATAACTGTTCTAGCTTCCTAGTTGGGGTGTCATATATTTTTGCCTGATTAATTTTTGGTATGTTCCATGGTATTATTGAAGACTTAACACCTCTATATCTTCCCTGTTGAGAGGATTTCAGATTTAACACAATTTTGTTTATAACTTCAATTTGTTGCTATGCACAGATTAGGTTGGTTGGTTGTTTGGGCTTTAGGCCTATCAACTGCCAGGGTCATTAAGGCCGTCAACGTCAAGCTACATCACCAACCGAAAAATCTTTAACACCTTCTTCAGGTGTTAAAGATAATTCTAAGACCATATACACTCTCACAATGCATGGGGCCCATGCACAGATTATTATATCTTTCTCTTTTTCTTTCCAGGCCATATAGTTGCATTTCTTTCAGCCTTTCATGGAGGGAGAAGCATGAGAAGGTAGGAGTGTTTTAAAATAGGGCAAGTCATAGATGGAGCAAGAGACATGAGAAGGTAAGAATACCAAAGCTTTTTGGCCTACAGAAAGAAACACATACCACAATGGCCCTCCCTTGAGTTGTCAATGGTCACTTATCATTATCATTAGACAATCTCAGGACTCCTTTTATAGGGCTCCCACAGCTTCAAAGTTGCACTCCACTCAATAACAGGGAAATGACTGACTCCTTTTGAGCAAAAAGGTCTTTGACATAACTGCACTTCTTTCCCTTCAATGACAGTGGCAATTTGAACATGGGGAAAAAACAAATTCAGATTCAGGGCGACTGTGCAAAATATCCAAACTTCAGTTGGCACAAAATCCCAAAAAGTAAACAAAACTACATCCAAACTTCAGCAAGCTCTTGCTCTTGCTGAGTCAGACCATATGTGAAGACAGGACTGTGTGCACAACCTAGCTGCGGTCAGTACGCATCATTGGCAGTGGCGCAGTAAACAATATCAGCTATCTACCTATCTGTCCATATCCCTGACGCCTGTTTCCACCTGGAACTCCCTCAAAGCAGTGGCCACGACAACAGAGTCTCCATAACTACTGAACTTCAGTGCCGCTTCTTAGCATTTAGTGCCTCACCCTTTACAGGCCACTGGCAGAGGGCAGCTCTAGCACAGTGTTTGCAGAGGCTCCTACCCAATGTTCCTACTGACTACTTCTGCTCCTGCCTAAATGTTCCGACCTACTACTTCTATCTATTGCTCCTACCATTTTGCCAAAAGGCAGGGCTTGCGCATAGTGCTCACCGCAAGAAAATCTAAAGTTACAAAGAATGAGCTGTGTGAATTAAGTGTTGTCAAGTGTTATGCATGACAAGGAAATATTGAATGTTTGTGGACAAAATGCTAGTAGTCCACATGTGGGTAAGGCAGAAAGAAAAGACAGCTACCTAGTTCAGTGAAGTGCAACTTGAAAACCACTGAAGTGCTGGCTCACTACACAGGTGTCACTAACCCTCCTGATACCCAGGCGGGTAGTACTGGTAATATACCTCCCTGGTCGTCTGCTGCCGACTAACTACTACCTACTTATATCAGCTATAGCAGTGTTATCAAAATCAATCTAGCCCAGAATACAGTTGTGTCCAATGTGTGCACTGTTATATCAAATCATCATTATGCATCTATATCATATGAAAGCTCACCTTGCTGATGCCTCTTATTGCCAGGAAAAAAAAAAATGAGTAGTGAAGATACTCAATCCCACCACTGCATTGTCTGCATTAGATAAACAACTGTGTCTATCGTTTTGTCATGTGCCATACTCAGTGTTACATTCTCCAGTGATAGTTTAAAAATATTAAAGTAATTCATTATATTGTTGCTTGCAAATAAGATTATATAACAAAAAAAATGCATTATGAAATATCACGATAATGCATTGTTGTTAAGGATATAAAAATTGAATAATCTGAAATATGAATTTGGTACTCACCATTCATTTCATCCTTTTGTGGCTCTCATTCTGTTGGACCCTTAACCCTTTTCTCATTACATACCATTCTCAAATAATTTTTCATATTATTGAACATGTCAACAGCTTCTATAATACAATGAATATTTCTTTCACACTTAATCGCCATTTCTCACGTAACTGATATTGTGCTAAAAACATACAAAAAAAGGCCGAATTCACTCACATCCATTCTCTAGCTGTCGTGCACAATGCACTGAAACAAAAGCCCCTATCCACAACCTGGTCTCGCAGACGTTTGCATGGTTCCCCCATCCTCTTCACATACCCTGGTTCAGTCCACTGACAGCACGTCGACCCCCATATACCACATTGCTCCAATTCACTCTATCTCGTGCATGCCTTCCAGCCTCTTGCATGTTCAAACACCAATCACTTAAAATCTCAAAATCACAATGAATAATAGGGAATATAATTACGCTCTCATCTTTTAACTTAAGATTCAAGACATTAAAGATTTCACAGATTTCACAAATCTTATAGTAGTACATTCCAAAACACTTACTGATACAAAAATTAAGACAAATACTAAAAATTCACTGTTTAAGCACTAATAATTTTGTTTTTTGTTCTAGAGATTTCACTGTTGGTTAGTAAGCACCTTACCTCTGTTATCAGAGAAAGGAACACCAATAGCAGACCTCACCCTTATGCAGGCAATATCCACATGACTTCTACTTAAGCCATGGATGCTAAGGAGAGCACTTTTCCACAAAAATTTGTATCACTTTCACTGAAAAATGCTTCATGTTATAAGTTAATCTTCTTGGGATTGTCTATTTAATTTCACTTTGTACACATAAACACTTGCTTCTGAATGTATGCAATTTGAAGAGTGTAATTGCCAAACACACAGAAATCTTGAAAAAACAACTGGACACTTGAATTTGCATGCACAAAGAGGGTCATTTTTTCTTTCCTCCATGTACTTTTGTGTGTTCCTGTGTTCGTACTCCATGCCACGATTCTGTAACTTTGTGGCCTACATTTTCCTCCACTCTTCTGTATTCCTGGGCTGTTTGGTTGTACCAAACAGTGAACTCAATTCCATTACAGAAGATATTTATCACTGACTAATAACATGAAAAACATGTCCAAAAGTTCCCACATATAGTATACACAGTGACTGAACCAGCACTGCTCTTTGTGAGGATAGGGCAGTGCAGTGACTGGCTGAGCATGGCCATGTAATAATGATCCTAGTATGTAACTGGACCTCCCATTACCTCCAGCAAACCACATCATGAAGGGTCTCTTATATGTAGATGACCTCACAATCGCAACACCAACACATTGTAGCAACATTAAACATGCGGCACTACATTACACGATTAAAACACAATGTCTACATCTCTAGAGAAGTCTTCAATCACTCTTTTAACCCTCCAGTCACCTTGAATACACAATCACTGAAAAAACTCAAACCATTCTAGGCATCACATACGATACAAACAACATTCACTCACCACAACAAAAACAAAGATAAAAGCAACAGACAAAGTAAATGCCTTCAAAACACTAACTGGCACAAGGTTTGGACAAGAAAAAGAATCCCTTTGCATCCTCTACAAATAATTCATCCACACCACCCTAAGCTGCGCCTCACCTGCCTGGTCTTCCACCCTCTCAAAAGCAAACATAACAAAGCTGCAAACGACACAAAACTGAGCACTTAGAACAGTTAATGGCTGCCTAACAATCATAAACACTCAGAATCTACACAATCAAATAAAGATCCTTCTAATATAATTCCAATTCAATATGATCAGCACTCATTTCTTTACTCAGCACTCTTTCTTTGCAACAGCATTAGACCACTCCCACCCACACCATTCCATAACTAACCACCAACCCCCAAGCAGAAATAAAAAGCTTACCCCAGCCTCACACTTCAGCAACCTGTGCTCATAGATCCCCCCCTTCCTACAACCACCAACAAACATAACAGAGACAAAACACATAGAAACTGAAATGTCCTGACAGGCACCAAACAATTGCTCTTCTAACTCAGTCTTAAATACCACCCCACCAGACATACACCCATCTGAAACAACATTCCCCATACAAACATGTGTTACACTTTTCAATCTGATCTCTAAACATCACCCTTCCTAACAATACTACAAACACTTATTCAACATATCCAAGGCACTTCATGCCCACAAATGCACCTACCACAGTGAAGACAGACGTCAAACACTTACTGCTCAATTGCCCTGCATTCTCCCAACATAAACACACATAAGGGGCAACAAATATGGTAAAAGAATTAAGAAATCAAAGTGGTAAGTAAGCACTACTTCCACAGTAAAAGTTCT
>JAUTYZ010233826.1:0-16603 GCA_032273725.1 Panulirus interruptus
GGACATAAAGAGGAGATATAATCGTGGAAACTGCACAAACCTCAGTAATTTCTATGGTAACGTAGATTGGGAAATGGAGTTTAGTAGCCAGGAACCAGGGCGTTGTGGTGAGAGATTCTGTGAAATTTACGGTGTAGGAGTAGAGGCACGGGTACCTCAATACTCATATACAGAGGGAATGACAAGAAAGACGAAGGAATGGTTTAATAAATGATGTCATAATGCAAAGGAGTTTAGAGATGAAGATATAGATGACACTCCAGCCAGCCAGCATTTGAAAGGTCTAAGAGAGCACGGAACGAGTACAGCAGGATAAGAGAAGAGGAACAAAGAAACTGAAAAGAAAGTTGTGAACAAGGCAGCTGGAAATCGAAAATTTTTACATAAATTCATCAGGAGTCAGTTGTCAGTTAAGGAGCAGCTAATAAGGCTAAGGGATTCAGAGGCAAATATTGTAGAGGATGATGTAAGGATTTGTAAGGAACTGAATAGCAAGTTCAAAAGTGTTTTCGAAGCGGAAACCACTATAGCCCCAACACCAGTGAGATGGAATGGGAAGCAGATCTTGGAAATCGTTGAGATATCTAGAAAAGATGTTAATATAATACTAAAAGCATTTGACCCATACAAGGCTCATGGTCCTGACGTAATGCCATCATATGTGCTAAAGACGTGTGCAGATACGCTTGATAGACCACTTGGACTACTGTTCAAGATGTCACTGGAGAGAGGCATAGTGCCAAGGGAATGGAAAAGGGCAAACTTCATACCAATATATAAGAAAGGAGACCAGGAACAGGTGCTGAACTACAGGCCATTCTCACTAATGAATGTTGTGTGTAATGTTCTGGAAAAGATTATTAGAAAGAAAGTGGATGACTTTCTGCGGAGAAGGAAATTCGTAAGCAATACAGCATGGTTTTAGGGAAAGGAGGTCATGTGCAACTAACCTCTCAGAGTTTTACAAGAGATTGAGCACAGTGCACAGTCCTGGACAAAAGGGAAGGCTGGGTGGACTGTTTGTATCTGGACTGCTATAAGGCATTTGACACTTTATCACATAGGAGGCTGATTATGAAACTGAATCACCAAGCAGGAATAAGGGAGAAACTTCTTCGCTGGATAGAAGATTATCTCGGTGGGAGGGAACAAGGGATGCATATCAGAAGAGCCTTTTCCTAATGGGTTGAGGTGACCAGCGGAATGCCACAGGGTTTGGTTCTTGGACCATTACTTTTCTTGATCTACGTTAATGACTTGCCTGAAGGTATAGAATCCTGTTTGCAGATGATGCAAAAGTCACGAGGGAAGTGAAAAGTGACGAGGATTGCATTTGCTTACAAGCAGACCTAAGCAGACCCCACACTTGGTCTGACATGTGGTTAATGAAATTCACCCTTAGCAAATGGAAAGTAATGAGGAGGGGACAAAGCAAAAGATGGCCTCAGTATGATTCTTACTTAGCAGGAAGTAAGATTAAAGATTCTGTGTGTGAGAGGTACTTCGGAGTAGACATTATCCCTAGCCTGTTGCCAGAGTCCCATGTTAGGAGAATAGCTAAACAGACAAACTGTTTGCTGGCAAAAATTAGAAAAGCTTTCAAATAAATGGATAAGGAATATTTAGCAAGCTATTCATATCCTACATAAGGCCAGAACTAGAATATGCTTCAAAGGTTTGGGCACCACACCTAAAAAGTACAAAGAAGTCAGAGAAGGTCCAGAGGAGGGCAACAACGATGGTACCAGAATTAAGAGAGCAGAGCTACAGGGACAGGCTGGAGGCTTTAAATTTACTCATCATGGGAGAGAGAGGGGTGACCTGATCACAGCCTTTGAGGTTTTAAAAGTGATTGACAAAGTGGACAGTGGACTGTACTTTGAGAGATGTAGGAATAGAGGAACCAGAGGACATAACATGAAATTAAGTAAGAAATTTCTAAAATGAGGCTGTAAAGAAATACTTTTACAGTATAAGAGTGGTGGATGACCGGAACAGATTGACTGAGGATATGGTTAATGAAGAGAGCATACATAAATTCAAGTGGTTGTATGACAGCAGAGAGTGTTCAAGAGATGGGGCCCCATGAGTGTAAAACTCCCTCCTCATTCAGTACAAGTCGGTAATTGTTCTTTCCCAGGCCATTGCTTTGTGCATGCCACCACCCTCTCACTCATCACTCTCCCTTCCAACATACTAGGTGTACTCAGTGGACATTATACCAGTGTAATTCAAGCTTACTCTTCTTTTCCCCTTATATTTATATATTGGCACTATACAGGTATTCTTCCACTCCTCAGTCTTCAACCATACATGCATTGAAAATCCTGAAAAAACAATTAATAATGCCATAACCCCCTTTCTAGAGAAATTCAACTGCAATATTATCCACTCCAGCTGTTTTGTCACACTTCTGTTGCAAAGCTTTCAGCCCACCTCTCTCTCTCTTTCTAAACCATTTACCACAACGCTCTTACTCCGTATCCCTCCACATCTGAAACACTCATTTGCTACCCTCTCATCTAACACATTCAACAGTCCTTAAGAATACTCACTCCATCCCCCATTTAGCTCTCCCTTTCTTGTTACCACATCCCCTTGTGCTCCCCAAACTGATCTCAGTTCACACTTTCTTAACTCCTTTTTAAAACATTTTCTCAGTCTTCCTGAAGTTTGTCAATACTTTCTCAATCAATCTTTCATTTGCCGTCTTTTTTATCCCTTGCACTTTCCCCTTGATCTCCTGCTGCTTTCTCTAATGCATCTCCCAATCACTCACATTCCTTTCCTGCAGTTATTGCCCATACACTTCTCTCGTCTGTTTCACTAATAACTTCCTCATCCCACCATTTACTACTCTTCTGATACTCCCAACATCCCACCTTCTGCATACCACACACTTAACCCTTAAGGATTGCTTCCCTAAATAACTTCTATTCCTCACCCCCTCCCCTGGTTTTATTAACCCTCAAGTTATGCCATTCCTCACCCAATCTCTCCTGGTATCTCCTCACAAAAGTATTTTTTCCTTTCTCATTCACTTTTCTTAATCTTTTCCCACCTCAGTCATTTCCTCTTTTCCTGAAGCCACTACAGCCTTTCACCAGCCCTTCAACCAAGAAGTGATTAGACATGCCACGAACTGCACCTCTTTGCACAATTACATCCATCAGTCCCTCTTTTGCATGCCTGTCAATTAGTACAGAATCCAAGATTTTATTTGAGTATACAGTCTCACATATACTATATAGTAAGTATTGATGTACAGCACAAACACAAGGGGGATTTTTCCTCTGAAGCACATGCAGCATATAAGTCCTCGTAATATCTAGCGAATGTTTGGAATAAATTTTTGAAATGCATCGTTGCTCTAGAAAAGAAAATCTAGAAAATAGATAAGAGAGATAAGGAACATTAATTATGAGCACAAAGTGGGCAGGTAAATGAGGATTATAGTGATATCAGATGATCAATAATAGGATGGTTAACAGTGGAGTTCTGATCAGAGTTGGAAAGAAACTTTTTTATAGTTATGGAGCTATTTTTCTTCATGCACTATTTGAACAAGAGATAATTTATTTTCTTAATGTAAAATAGTAATATGGGTACAACTTTAGAAATCAAGGTAGATTTCAGAAATTTGGAAACATCAGAAAACTAGAGAATTTTTTGAAGATAGAATATTTTATTCTATGCATTATATTATTTCTTTTTTATTTACAAGTACACTTTGTATTAGAAGAATTACTGTACAAAAACTGTTCAACAGGGCTCTAAATCATGCTAAACACCTAGAAAGAGCATCTTGAACCCCATCACCAATTCCATTAACTGTGCATAATACTATCAGACTAGAACCTATCTTTGATGACCCTTGATGCACATCGACACTAACTCCTATAATGGATAAAATGCAAGACCTGCTTCCTACTTCGTCTGTTGCCTCAACCTCATCTGTGCCTGATGCTATCCCTACCATTTTTATATAAATGCCAACATCTGCCATAGTCTGCTTGATGCATCCTTGGAACTTATCAAGGAAGGATATTAGAAAAGTAATGTACAGTAATTAGGTATATAAAACACTCTTTTAGGGTTTTATATATTTATACCACAATCTGATGCCCCTCTTTCAAAAATATGTAAATTTTAGGATTCTGCAAAGAGCTTGGTTGTAAGCATTACATAGCTTTTAATCACAGCCTGTATAAGTGAGCTGGTACCTATTGCCCACTTTTTAGAGATTTGTTGTTCTTAGGAAATCCACTCTCTAGTTTGTTCTTGCCTTTGAGAGAAAGGCATTAGAATGCTATCACTTGAGTTTCATATCCTTCTTGGGTGGCATACTTCAGAGAAATTTACCGGAAAATAGCTACTATAATGATGAGGTAGCATTCAGCAATGCATATGTTCATATATACAGTACATCCTTCAGACCACAATCTGTGGTTCCATGTTCTAGAAATGCATAAATTTCAAAATCTACACGTACCATGGACCTGTGCATTATTGACTTTTTAATCTCGACCTGTAATAATGGACTGTTATATGTTCCTCTCATTTTTAGAGATATAATGTTGCCCTTGTAAACCTACCTTGTAGCAGATCTTTAACATTTTAGGTCCCATCATCGCACATGAGCCTACTGCATCATTGTAAGACCACAAAGGCTGGACTTTGAATCGTGGGCTCTACATCATTGCCTTTCATTCTCCTGATTCATGAAGGTCTCATACCCTACTAACATTACACAGGCATCTTGGTAGATATTGAAAGATTATTGGCTGAGAGGTTGATGAGACATGATCCCACACTTCCCCAACCTCTCTACCCCCTGACAACATTTCCTAGGATTTTGCATGGGAAAGGCAACATGCTGTGTTTAGTGATAAAAGTGCACCAGAAATGCTTTACGGAATAAATAATCAGGTTTCCTTTATACAGGAACAGTATATAAGTGATATGCTAATGAAATATTGTATATATAGAAAAAAGTTAGTGAGTTGGTGGTCAGAAATTATGAATATAGGCTCACCATGAATTGTACAACACCGTTTGCAAATTACATAGAAGTGTGTATTTTTCAAAAACCATTTTTTTTCTGTTTAGGAAGAAATCCTTTTGCTTATGATTTTCCAGTTTATTTTATTTTTGGTGAATATTTCTGTAAGATAAAAGAGTAGTTTTTAGTAAAAATATGGTGGGGAAAATAGTGGTGGTTTTTATTGCTTACACTGGTGAGAAAAGATTTAGATTAAACTCATATTATGTAAAACACTGAACAAAATAGAGAAGTTAGATAATTTCTTTAGATAGAGGGAAGTCTTCACAATCAAAAATGACGTATGGTTTTGCACATATAATTTTTATTTGCCAAAATATTATTCAAAATTGGGTAGTAAAAGTGTAGAAATTGGATTTTATTGCCATTACTGTATTTGCAGTGCATGAGAAGTTTAAGCAGCACTCAGTGGATTAAGAAACTTAGCATTCTGTTACCAGAATTTTAAATCCTTGAATATCACACTTCATAGAAATATATGAGAAAGTAGCAAGTGTAACAATAAAGCAAGTGTTAGGCAATGTGCATTTACCCTTCTCACCATGAATCTTTGATGCCCAGTAAGTTGCTTGATGGTGTTTTTACTGATAGATTTTTTTTAAATAAATGAATGAATTTCCTACTGCATACCATAGACCAAAACCATAAGGAAAAGGCAGCAAGTGTGGGATGATACAATTTATTATTATTATTATTATTATTATTATTATTATCCCTGGAGATAGGGGAGAAAGACTAATACTCACATATTTCTTGCATGTCATAGAAGGCATCTAAGAGGGGTGGAAGCAAGGGGCTGGAAATGCTCCCCTACTGTGTTAATTTCTAAATGAAGGAAAAGAGGAGGGAGCCACACAAGGATTTTTCCTCTCGGGATCAGTCATCTACTTGATGCTACCTCACTTACGCAGAATGTAGTAAACATGTATGAAAGAAAAAGATTATTATTATTTTTCTTATATAATCGTAGGACCCTTATTAGGGGGGCTCCTTCATTTTTGAGGCTGTGCCTCATATGGGAGCAGAGTAAGGTGGGTTCTTTGGGATGAGAACATCCTTACAACATTGTACATTTTTCTGTCTTCTGACAGCGATACAGCCTTGTTTAAAGTGACTTCTTACTTTTGATATTACCATATGTAAGCAGATTCCATTAAAACCAGGAAGGTGCATAATGCAGGGCACAAATGAGCATATTTTAGGGTTTTAGTGGGGTACAGTATTCAAGTTGGGATAAAACCTACTTTAGAATTCATTTATAACATTGCTTAGTTTAGGACACTTTCAGAAAGCTTTTGTATGATTCCAAATTTACCTTTTTTTTAGATATTGTTGAAAATCAATCCATGTGGTTCCCTTAAGGGCAATTATGTACACTGAAGTTTTACTATCAGACAGCCTACAGTGTTAAGGGCTCCCTTGGTAAGCTCATCACCCCTATGCGAGAAGAAATGAAAACATGCAAATGACATTAAAATGTAAAGAGGAAAGCTGGAAAATATGTATGTGTACATATTTATGCATGTGCAGTAGTATAATTCATAAAATATCTTTGCTAGTGGTCCGATGCTCCTTTTCAAAGCCAATTCTGACTTGATGATGCCCTATTGAGTGAACGTTTTTGTATTTTTCACTTTATAAGCATGTGAAAAATATATCACTCATAATTCAGAATTTATCATAATTCATCAAGGCTGTAATTACAAAGGTTTTCTTGCATTTCCAGTGTGATGCCACAGTCATCACAACCATTATTTTATCATTACCACAACTACCCAGTATTAACATCAACAGTATGACTTTTCTTGTAATAACCTTTTAGTCATTACTCATAATTGCCCCACCATCACCACAAACACTGGCCATCATGTTTCTTAAGTATATGTCTCATTATGTCTGATGTAAATTTGATTTCTTCAGATAACGCTCTGCACAGTGGGATACGGTGACGCTGTGCCTAAGACATGGGGTGGAAAGATGATTGCCTCAGGTTGTGCTCTTCTTGGGATCTCCTTCTTTGCCCTCCCAGCGGTCAGTATATGAAAGTGGCTCTTCTAATGATGTGTTATATTTCTGTGTAATAATCCATTTGTATTTGCCTATTTTTGTGATATGCGAAGGTAGTAGAACACTCACAGGGCCCCATCCCATAAACTTTATTTGCTATTATGCAGTATTTAAACTTTTGGTGGTACTGAAGGGAACTTATTTAGTCTTACTACTGGATATTCCACTTTACCTTGCAGAATTAATATTTGCAGTATACAGGATTTTGGTAGTTCTAGTGTTTAACATTAGATTTTGAGTTTTTTTTTTTTTTTTTTCCAGATTATCATAGTCCCCTCCAGGTTCACAAAGAACCCTTTAGTGATTACAATTTATATGATTCTGATACTTTTTCATGTATTAAATTATGTAGTTGCATTAGATTGTTTAACTACTGTAGCTTGGGTACCTGGTGTTGCTCAAGAAAAAATGGCTGTAGTGTCTCTGAACCTTGAAAGATGGCCTAAGTTAGCTTATAATAAAGGCTAGGCTCTGATACTTTTGGATCCTGCCTTTAATTTGAGGCTGCTTGGTTCCGTATTTTGAAGGAGTGCAGTTAACTATGTGTAATCTATGTACCTTTATAAAAGTGGCCTTTGGTGGCACTATCTTGGTGATACTGGAAATGACGAACATGTATGAAAAACTGAACTCCTGAAGTAAACAAACAAAAAATACAGTGCATTACATAACCTAAAATTAGAAACAAAAACTAAATTGAAACTTAAGCAGATTCATGTAGATCAGAGCATCATTATATTGGAATCGTGAACACCTATCTACCATATATGATCAAGTGTACCATCATATGCTGTGGAGCTCAAAAACAAGAAAAAAAGTACTTTCGGTTCATGCTGTGAAACGCAAGCAAAAAAAAATGCAGAATTGACATTTTTGAAATCCAGAGTCAAAGTTTACAAGGTGAAAGCCACTGTTAGCAACAACATATAACAAAGGCTCATGTGAGTTAGTGATGAGGTTAGCTAGTTGCTTGGCTCCAACCTTCTGTCATGCCCTGGCATCACAATCCTGGATGGTTTCTGTGTGGTTGTTGGGTGTCTACAGACAATCATTTGTTGGCCCTAAATGTATTAGGGTGCTTGAAGAGGGTGATCTTTATGGATATATCCTATTTTAGGGATTGAAATAGTGTTTTGATACCTAATCAAATAGATGGTCTCAGATGCTCACGGGGCTTTGTCCGTAGGTAGGTGAGAAATAACAGTAAAGGGGCGCCTTACTGCCTTTTGTGCATGCACAAGACTGCTTTAGTGGTAACCTCCCATAAAGAAAAATAAGTCCTCCCATTTGGTTTCATACATTTAAGTATCTGGATGCTTGTGTGTATTGTAAATCCATCAGTTGGGTTTCATCTCTTGAACATATCACAGATTTTGATTTGGATGCTTGAATGCATTTTAGGCCATTGAAAATATGTGTTGGGCATGTGAATGTGTTACTTGGATATTTTTTGAAAAAATATCATCTGAGTAGGTAATCATTAAGCCTTGTTAGTCTTATTATCTTGGTGTAATTCTTGGGTCTCATTGTTAGCTCATTACATTTCTTAAGATTAGCAGTGCATAGCCACTATGGAAGTTTCATCATAGTGTTACTTATAAAGTACAGAACATTTGGCACTTTTCCATTGCTTGTGAACATTTTTGCTTTGTCTCAATTCATTAAATCACAGTTCTTTAAAGGCTCTTCTGCTTCCATCACAACTACCATCAGAACACCTTCCCCCACCTTCGTTCCCACAACTACTTTTGTTATAACTGCTGTTGAGGTTTTCTTCCTTGCCAGACTTTAGCATTGTTGACAATAAACCAGCATTCACAGCTGCTGAGAACTGCTGATACAATAGCATATATGGAGAAAGTGCCTTCCTGTTATTAGCTTCATAAAGGCTTCTTACTGGTGTGTACCCCTTATTTAGAGGCATTGAAGTTGACAAGCCAGTAAATTCATTTAATCTTTAGTAGTACTGTAAGATGTAAAAGATAATTTATTAATTGTCCAGGTGAATTGTTTCTTGGTCATAAAAGAGCATTCTTAATCTATTTGGAAATTATGGAAGTACCTGTTAGATGAAGTCATAGCAGTACACTTTTTGGATAAATGTTATGCTGTGTATTAGATATGTGAATTTGTCAAAATCCATTGTTCTAAACTGTATGAGTTTCAGTCTACTTCAGACTTGTGGCTGCTTTCAGACAGATCAGTCATTAGCTTCAGTTTAAGAAAATATGGGTCTTAAAGTAGCGAGTTTACTATTTTAAGTGTTATGCTTATCTAGCCTCACAGTGGAAAGTATCTTGAATTTTATAGGAGGGAATTTTTTCTCGAGACCAGCAACATTGTTTATACATACAGTGATATGAATATTTGTCTCCTTATTTATTTTACCATTGCCATTGCATCATGCACAACTAAGGCTTAGCAAAATACATGTTAGCAGCTCCCTATCCATTTTATTACTGACTTCCTGTTTCATCTGACTGGTCTCCAGTGGCAACTTACATGTCAGATATAGAAAAGTAGTGTTGATTAAGAGAGACTTTTTGTGTGTGGGCAGATGTGTGTCTGAAGGACTGGCTTTTTTCATCTTGCTCACTTTTCATCTACCTTCTTGGCCTGTACCATGCAGGTGCAACATCAGGTGAATTGGAGGAGTTCTTAATGATTTTATGTTGTATTAGATAGCAACATCAGGTGAACTGAAAGAGTTCTTAATGATTTTATACTACATTAGGTGTAAGGTAATACATTTTTTTATTTGAATTGGCAACTGACATTGTGAGTTTGTGGCAGTCAGTTGTTAGGGAGTTACTCACTTTTGTGTTTATGGTTGGGATTCTTTTTGGTTGTTTAGCAGGTTTGCCTGAATAGCAAGAAAAGTTACTATCCCTCTAACCTCTATCTTTGAAGATGAAACAAAAAAATCCTTAAAGCAATTTGTTTTAAAGAGGGAGTGGAATTCTCTATCATGGCTCATTTTCTGAAGTCAATCAGAGTAGGCAATAAATTATTAATTAGGATGCATATAGAGCTCATTTCAGTTAAGACTTTGAACAGACTGACTCTTTTTTGTCACCCCATGATGATGGTTAACAGCAGTTGATAGGTTTTAACTTGTGAAAGTATTCATGACTGACTTGCCCATTTATCATTTTTCAGGGTATATTGGGCTCAGGGTTTGCCCTGAAGGTGCAGCAGCAGCAGCGTCAAAAGCACATGATTCGACGGAGGCAGCCTGCAGCCACACTCATTCAGTGCTTATGGCGGTGCTATGCTGCTGATGAGCACTCCTTGTCTGTTGCCACCTGGAAGATCCATCAGGTGCCTCTTCCTTCACCTCCTTCGTAAGTCTCATCCTGACCTTCATTCATAATTCCAAATCTCTTAGAATGATTAGGAATTTCCTGGGATAGTGTTTTAGAATATAATGGGAGGCAGGTTAGTGGCATTCCACTACCAATAGGAATCAGAACTAGGTCTTCAGGAGAACCTGTTCTCCTGCAGGGTGGTGTGCAATTCCTAGTTTTTTACTTCTTTTTTTTTACATACTTCAGCATTGGGGGTCTAAGGCTGATTTGATGGTAATAAAAAAAAATAGTCATAAAATGTGTATTTCAGATAAGAGGTCCATACTAATATACTTTATTTTCTGTGTTCATATTATTACTTTTGGCTCTTTTTTTTGTTCTGATATATATATATTTGTATTTTGAGTTTTTATATCTTTTCACGATATTCCTTTTCTGTTATTGATAATGAACCTTAGAAGCACATGCCCTTGATACAGTATTGAAGATTATTAGGTTGCAAATTAACACCTTGAAACAAAAATCATGTCATCAGACACGAGGATCACTCTCTTCTCAGACTACGTACCACATAAAACTAAACAGTCTTGAGCTAAGATGACTTAATTACTCCAGTCAAACTACCCAGTCAGGAGACATGTTACTTAGGCTGGCTAGTAAACCTCCAGAGGGTAGCTTTTGTTGCTGAAGGTAGACCAGTTACCTCTTCACCCAGAACTGTTCATTCTTTGAATTCAATGTCACCCTGTGTTGAGGTCTGCTATTTTGCTATGAAACAGAAGATGTGCAAGTTTTTACAAAGTGAAGAAAGGAAAGAAACCTTGAATGTTGGCCTGATCAGAGTTCTCATAATTTTTTAATGCCCAAACTTTATGACTTTAGAAGGAAGATTCTTACTCACATGTAAAGGAAGTTGACTTAAGCCACATATTGGTAAGAACTATCCTAGGTTAATATTAGTCTAGGGCTTTGGTAACTTCACAGGCGTTATGTTTGCACATGAGGCCACCTGGGCATCGAAAAGCTCTTGAAATCACAGGTTTTGTAGTCAACTCAAATTAAAAGTTAACTAGGCTCTTCAAATATTTGAAGCTTTTACTGATAGCAGTTTTTTGGTATTACATCGTTTCACTCTGACTCTGATGGGAGATGCACTCTGTACTCCATTAGAAAGTGTTAGTCCCAGGCTTGTTTAATATGGTGATGATCTTTTATAAATGCTTTGCTTAGGCATTTAGCAACATAGATTCTTTAATTAGAATAAAAATCCACAGTATATTGTGTAATATTCATAGCATCCAGCGTACATTTTTCAAATGAAACCCGTCACTGCAGAATGGCGACTGAAGTATCATATGTTTATCTCAGGAGTGTTGAGAGTCCCTTTCAGTTGGAGCTCTTTACTTCCAGAGACAGTTATTAGCATTTTCATATTTTGTGGCTAGTCCGAGATCAATCTGCAGTTATATAGGTGGATGTTCTCAAGATTGGAATTAGTGGATGTTGGGTCTATTACCTCCAGTCTTTACTTTAATGATGATGACATCCAAACTTCTGGTTTGAAAGGGATTATGTCTAAGATCTCCATTACTCAATTGCTAGTTCTTGACTTTTCGTATTGTTTCAGAGAAGCAAGAGAGTAATTCCTATTAGGTCTTTTCCTGAAAATCATTAATAAGTTCCATAATATAATCATTGAAATTTATAGGATTAAAGAGTGAGAATGTCAGATTTGCATATGTTCAAGAATATAAAATTGGATGAAATTTAGATTATCTGGATTGCTCCCTCTTGAAAAAATTTCATATTTCTGTTTCAGCAGTCTGTAATTTCTGTCTTGCCGTGATGTATATTACATAGGAGAAAATACCATAATTAAAGGAAGTATAAGATGACATTATCTAGACCTGCAAGATTTATCCTGGTAGTAGATGTTTCTTCTGTTCCATTGAACCTGTTTATGAAAGTTTTTAATTCTATCCTTCTCGAGAAAGTTGGCTCTTTTCACTGCATTCCATAAGGAAATCTCAGATGAAACAAAAAGCTTATTATTCTGCACTCTTGATCAGTACAAATACAGTAAGGTACTTTCTTTCAGAGAGTTCTTTGCTTCTCTCAGCCTTAAGCAGAAGTAAGGATGTATTGCATGAGTGGAGATATTATGGAGCAGAAAGTCCGCTATATGCTCCCACAAAATAGATGCAGGAATAAAACTAGATTATTTTTTGATTTGATCTAAGATGGCTTACTTTATTTTCATACTTCATGTAGAGGTAGATATGAGTTGAGAACGTAGGTTCAGGAATTCAAGTATGATTTTTAAAAACTACGTCACTCTGGTGTTTCAAATATAGATTTCTTGTGTGCTTTAAGAGGGTGTGACTAACAATGCAATGACTGGATGGAAATCCCTATCATTTTAAACTGATCATTTGGACAGTATTTAGTTATTGGTTGGACAACTTGATGAATGAATGGATGCCACTGGATGCCCTTCTTCATTTAGATTGACTTTCTGTACTTTTATAGGCATGTCATTATGATTCTTTAAGTATAGATCAAAGAAGAACTCAAAGAAATTTTTGAGTCCAAGGACTGGATGTTGTGTCTTGCCTGACTGAAGAAAAGGTATTACAATGTCCGAAATTTGACAGTTTCTAGTTTGTAGCTTGAGATTTTAAACATTCATTTACTTAACTACATATTTATTTGTTCCCAAGCCAAATACAATTACTTTTTTCTGACTACCATCCTCCATCCCTCACTGTGACTCAAAACTCACAAAAATCATACTCTATAGTAATTGCTGATTATTTGTTTTCATCACTTTCTTATGTATTAAGGTGTATATTAAGTCATATATGAGCTGGTATGTGAGCGAATGCAGGTTTTCTTCGTATCCTCCTGGCAATACCTTGCTAATGCGGGTAATGGGGAAAAAATATGAATATTTTACATGATGTTCTTTGGTTTAATGACAGGAGCTAGGATTTCTTTAAAAAAATTTCAACATACAGAGAAAAAAAATTCCTGAGCAGATATTGCATCTATGCATGTGAGTGTTGCTAATGAAAATAGTTGTGCTTTTACATCACGTTTGGGTTGGTGGAGGTCGAGCGGGCTTTGTTCCCTTATCGATGGTTAGGTTAATATAGGTTTTTCTATTTAAACCCACATTTTATCTTTGCTGCATATCCATCCCCACTTTATGGTTTAACCTTCTTCATTGACATATAATGATATTATACACCAGTATCATCATCAGCAGATGCTAAATATTTTGGCCTGGTTTGGTCAGAAAGTACCAAATGATAAATATTTCTTTCCTTCAGGTTTACCAAAACCAATTATGAAATGAAGACCTCTCTCTCTGATTTAATAAACTGCAGAAAAGCGTAGTCATCTCTTTTTTTTTCATGTTAAAGCTATTGCATTGTATCTGAATTAACTCTGCAGCATGTGGTTTCTTTACATATAAAATGTTTATATTTTTCTGGCTTTTAAACAAAAGAACAATGCAGATATGGGAATTTGTTAGAATTAACCATTTTCCACTTTATCTCTCCTAACTGTGTTTTCTGTCATAACCCTTTCCCTAGTCACCTTGCACCATGTACATTACCAGTAATCCTCGAACCCCTCCTCGTAACGCCCACATACAGTTGTCTTGGACCCATTCAAGGAATTGGAAATGTGTTAAAGATGTAAAAGTTAATGGATATTTAAAATGTAGAGATCAAGGTTTAAGACTGAAGGCTCATCTAGTAACCATTCAGATATTTGATGATTAAATTAGAAAAGGAAATATTTGGTCACCATGGTTTAATATTTCAGTTTTATATGTGTATTATATTCAGCCTGTAGCACCATTACAGAACAGTATTTACATTTTTAAGAACTATGGAAAATCAGAACAATTCTTTGTTTACGTATGACCCATGAGAATTCTGGCTAGCAACAGTTCATCACTGAGGTGGTAGATTCCTTCTTGTACCAAATGACCATGTGCTACCCTTTCCCATGCACTGGTGCATTTTGTCATGAGATCTAAAACACTGTATCCACAAAAAACCTTTTCCACAACAAAAACTTGCCCCCACCCCTTAGAATATCACAAAAATAAACAAAATTAAAATGTCACACACATTTTAGTACTCTTTCATGGCTCCTTTGGCCTTGATTACCCTCTGAAGACATCTGGACATGGAATGACAAGGTTCCTGAAGTATTCTACGTCAATGTTTTGGATCCAGAGGGTCTTGATCTCCAGAATGTGGCGCAACACTGATGAGGTGTCGCAGGAAGCAAGCTCAACTTTTGTCTGATTCCAGCAGTTCTCGATTCAGTTAAGGTCTAGGGAGTTCCCAGGCCTCTCCAGCAGTTGAATATTTTTCTCTGATAACCAATTCAAAACCATTCTAGCATTATGGCAAAGGGCAGTATCCTGCATAAAGTGATCACACCCGTGAAATTCATAAAAAGGAAGCAGATTGTCTTCTTCCACCTTAATGTACTGCTCTTCATTCATTGTAGTGTTTTTAGGTAAGAAGTATAACCCTCTCCTACCCATTGCACCATTAAAGCAACCCCAGACATCACACTATCTGGGTGTTTCACTGTCTCCACTGTGAAGTGAGAGTCATACCAGCTGGCACACTTTGCCCTCTTCACCCTCCCCAGCCATACTCCACTGTTGCTCACTCCAGTCCTTGTATTTCTTTGCAAATGCGAGTCATTTGTTTTACTTGCTTTGTAAGCAGGGGTTTGGCAGCTAACTTCTTGCAGGAGGGAATGTGAAGGTCCTTTTGCAGGTGACGTTGAATGATTCTTTGAGAGACATTTCCTAGAAGTTTTGAAAGGATTTTCTTGAGTTCAGCAGCTGAAATGCAGGGTCGCTTCAATACCTCTCATCTTAGGGGGTTATCTGAAGATCTGGAAGTCTTCTTTGGGCGACCAGGGATAGGTTTTGGTGATGGGATGACGTTGTCAGGGAGGCCACAAGTGCTGGCAAGCAGCCGCCTGAATGGGCGTTCTGAGGGCCCAGTGCACCTAAAAATCTCACGTGTTCCCACATTTTCTTGTTTCCAGGCAAGAATTCGACCTTTCTCCTCCTTAGAAAGGTAAGAGCCAACCATCTTAAAGCACAGGTGAAAGAAATACAGTGCCCATAAGCGAAATTTCCAACATGAAGTGGCAGCCAGGAGGAGTGAAAAAAAAGAATATTCTTCCCTAGAGATATCCTGAGGCACACTGTGGTGGTTTGCTGGTGCTCACACCATTAGAAATACTAGTCTCAGAGACCAGATGTACAATGATTTCAACCTGAGAGCATCATATGCTTGTACCCACAATAAACCTTAGCCATGTACCACCCTTAAGAATATATGTGGGATAGACAAGGTTTTTTGCACACACCTATAAGAAGTTGCATGATAGTAGGCAGTGTTCAAGAGATGGGGTCCCACAAATATAAAACTCCCTCCCCATACAGAACAAACAGGCAATCAAATAGGTAATGGAAAAACTTGCACCTTCCCTCATTAAGGTCACTGTAGCCATAAGTCCCTGCTACTGAGTGTAACAACCTTGATGCTACAAGAGCCCCTAGATAAGGGGCCCTGGGTTTGTTTAATAATAAGCTATCTATCTATATCTCTGATGCCTGTTCCAATTGGAACTCCCTCACAGGGGTTTTCCATGGCAACAGAGTCTCCATAACTAAAGAACTCCAATGCCATTTCTTAGCCTTTAATAATAATAATAATAATAATAATAATAACAATAATAATAATAATAATAATAATAATAATGAGTAATAATAATAATGCTGTTTCCTATGGGGCAGGGTGGTGCCGGGAATGGATGAGGGAGAGCAAGTATGAATATGTACATGTGTATATATGTATATGTATGTGTATATATATGCATATATATGTATATGTATGTGTATGTGCGTATATGTATATATATGTGTATATGAGTGGATGTGTCTTTCTTTTTCTGTTTCCTAGCGCTACCTCGCTAACGCAGGAAACGGCGATCAAGTATAATAATAATAAAAAATAATAATAATAATGAGTAATAAAATATTAATAATAATAAAATAACAATAATAATAATAATGTGAGTAATGATAATAATAATAATAATGATAACAATAATAATA
>JAUTYZ010233827.1:355-10375 GCA_032273725.1 Panulirus interruptus
GAGTGAGATCCTAAAGAAGATATATTACCAGTAATCAGTGTTCAATGAGAAAAAAAAATTAAGAAAGACGACACAACTGACTTCATCCTAAACAGCAATTTCCCATGTTATATATATCAGTAAGGCTGAGGTGGTTCAATGGAGCCTGTGGACTACAGTCTCCAACAGCTTGGTTAACCAACTACCAAGTTCAAAAACTTGGTTTCAGTCAAAGCTGTTGGGGTATAAGACCACTTATAAGAAAAGGTAAGGTATGCAAAACTTTTTCCAAAAGTCAAGTTTAAAGTTGGTGAATCAGACAATACAGTATTATCTGGTCAGCATACAGAGTGGGATCAGAGAGAGGTTTCCATAAACTCTTCTGCTGAAAGCCACTGTCATTTTGTTCAAGCATAATCAGTTTCATGCCAAATAATGAGACCTCTGACACACATTTTGAGTCCTGCTCATTTGTCTTCCACACCAGAATGTGGAGAGTATGAAAGAAATCAGCCAAACTCTATTTCACACACATATGTTCTCAAAGCAGGTAATACTGTACAGATTCTTTGGCAAATACTTGGTGTACAGTTTTTTAGTCTCCTACACTAGAATGTGCACTGGAGGAAAGTTAGCATAATTTGGAAGGATTCTATCTAACCTACCTTATGTGACAGACACACTCTTGGATATGAACTAATTAATAATTTCCTTTTGTAATCTTGGTGTTATTAATAAATACTTAAACTCTAAAAAACTAGTCTGAAAGCAAGAATAAAATGATTCTAAGCATAAAATTTTGTATTTCAATAAAATTTACATTGCTCACTTCCCACAGGACAAAAAGGTGATTAGAAAATTAAACAAATTAAAGTAAATACATACATGAAAATATTATATACATAAATGAATACATTTACAAATTTTATAACAAGAGTACTTTGTAAGATAACATCATAGCTTGCAAGAGTGAGTGGCATGAACAAAAAGCACATTTACAGTTCTTATAACTTTAGTGTACTTGTGAGAGTAAATGGCAGCAAGAGAGAGTGGTGAAAACAAAATTTGGAAGGGCATTATGGGTGTGTAAAGCCATTAACATTCTTTACTCTTTTATAGATATGGCATTACATGAAACATGACCGTGATTGGGTGACCAGAATAAAGCTGGACCATGGTAGAAGAGAATGGAAATTATCACAAGTTTTGTATGCAAATGATGTCATTCTGTTACCTAAAACTCTAGAGTAGGTGGGTAGAATATAAGGTCACTTTGATGACATACAGGAAAAGGATGTTGGTACAGTAACTGCACATAAGAACCATATACTTGTTTTTCAAAGAGACTGAGCAGCTGCAGTGCAATAAAGGTATCAATATGAACAGAGAAAATGCAAAATATTTGGAAGTAGTGATGATGTTGAGTACGTGCAGGTGAAACTGCAGTTAAAAACTGTGTAAAAATCATTCATAACCTAAAACAATTCTTGTCAAATTTCAAAATTACTGATAACAGAGTACCAAAAATTCTAGTCTTGAGTGCAATTGGGGGAAAACTCTTAATAGGCATGGTGCTTTGCATGTACTCAAAAATCTTACAAAATATACCAATAACATAAAAAGACGCCACAAATGCAATAAGAAAGACGCAGATAGATCAAGGTCCAAAGCTATTCAATTCAATACCTGCAAGAACTAGAAGCATTAAATACTGACCCATGGAGTTTCAGGAATCTATTGTTTAAATAATATTTCTACAGTGTACACTAATTCACTCATATTGTAGAGTATACAAAGGCCTCTGGGCTGAGGCCTCAAACAGCCTAACTGAAAAAATGGGTTATAGCACAACTTGGTCCTAAACTAAGCTGTGGAGGTAGATTAGCTCCAAAACTATTGCAAGGTCAGGTATAGTAGTAGAAAAGCTAGCGTAAAGTCTGCATAAGGAGCCTGCATGATGAAATGCTTGTTTCTAACTCTTATGTATCAACGTAAAACTTTGTCTTCACAGGCTGAGATAGATGAAAATATAGAAATAGCAGATGATAGGTAACCACTATACTGAACTAAGAATTCATTAAGAAAATTGATAGGATACAAAATCACAAATGTGGGAAAGATATGAAGATTGTGGAACTTGTGAATGAAAGCATGTTCAGATGGTATGCTCGAACATTTTGCTTGAAGATATAAGATGTACATCAGCACAAAATAAATACAGATGCTGCGAGTGAACTACTAGCAAGTAAAAGCACTCCAAATCAAAATTCTAAGGTTATGATTAATGATTGAGTTCAGTGAAGTCATTCTATGTGTGAAAATGAAAGTGCAAAAGGTGACATTAGTCGTGACTGATGAATCAATTTGGCGTGCAAAGTGAGAAACCTGGAGGTGCTGTTGCACTGTTGCAGTGTGGTGGACAGTTTAATTTGGCACACTGGACATCAGATGAAAATACATGTGAAATATCTTTAGGGATATATGCACTTGATCCACCCCTTGCTAATGAGACTGATGGACAGAGATGTAATTAGTGTATTTTCATATACAATTAAACATGGTACTTCCTATTCAAGGTTTGACTTTTCCAAATGAGTGAAGTGGACCCACCTAAAAATACATGATGAATTAAATCATTCTGTTGTTACCTGATCGACTTCATTTTCTGATGAGAGTTTATGTTCAAGTCAGTCCAAGCCTATCATATCAACATACCTCAAAAGATTTGTATCTTATCACAAACTGATGTGCCCACTAAAGAAAATATTTTCAGACATTTACAGTATGAATTTTACAACATGCATTTTGATAAAAAGTCCTTTCAAATCATTAATAACAGCTCTCAGATGTCTAATATGCCAATTAAGCTTATACTCTAATGTGAGGGGCCAAACAATAATTGGGTATACCAATGGCACAGCACTGTTGCAAAAAATATACCAAGATTAGGGTGAGAGAACACATGATCTTATAATAACAGTAAGCTCTTAAACTACGTACCACAATTGTTTTAAAATGCAATGACTATGAATTACAAACTGTTACACTTACCTAATGAGTCTATCTTGCTCAGCACGATCCCGAGCACGTTCCAGCTGCAACAGTTCTTCCTGATGATGAGTTAGGAGACCAGCATATGGATGTGGTGGCAGTGGAGGTACTGGAGCATGCTGCTTCCACATATCATGTGATATAGATGGATACAAGCCAGCAAGAGGTTGCTGAAGACCAAGAGGCAGATGCAAAGGTGGGGGTACACCTGCTGCACTTGCTCCAGGGTGTGTAGGATAGGGTAAGCCTGGCGGCATACCATGTGCAATGGTTGCAGGAGGCTGGCCATGTGAACCATGGTGAGCAGGTCCATGGGAGCCACCAGAGCCTCCAGTTGGAGCTGTAAGGTGAGGGGGTGGCACCCCTGGATAGTGCTGTGACATGCTGGTGTGCTGCACTGAATGAATGTGACGCACTGTGTGCTCTGACTGAGACACAAGCGATGGATCACGCCAAACGCGAACAGGTTCCTTACGGTCTAGGAAGAGTGAGGATGATGATTGTGATGTCTTTGTCTGACCAGCTGCAGGTGTAGGTGTGTTAGGCTTCACTTCGGCTGAAGATGACCTGTCATCACTTAGCACAGATGAGCGTGACACAGAACGCTCAGTAACGCTCACACCGGAGTCACTTGAGCCATCACAATGGTCCATCCTGGTGGTTGTTGACGAGGTGCTGAGCTGCTGTGACTGATGTTGCTGGAGTTGGTGATGCTGCTGGTGATGATGAGGATGGGCCGCCTGATGCTGGTGGTGCAGGGATGAGTGGGGTGCCCCGTCATGATGGTGCGGGGCAGGATGGACAGGGTCAGGGTTGGCGGGCTGGAGGTGGACAGGGCTGCGCACCACAGCCGTGATGCTGACAGAGGGGGGGGAGGCCACACGG
Source organism: Panulirus interruptus (assembly GCA_032273725.1). Lineage (NCBI taxonomy): Eukaryota > Metazoa > Arthropoda > Malacostraca > Decapoda > Palinuridae > Panulirus > Panulirus interruptus. The sequence continues at coordinate 4,271 of JAUTYZ010233827.1, forward strand.
GAGCTGCACGTGGGACCTGGCCCGCTAGTTGCTGTGATGGTAACTGCCCGCCCGCTCACCACGCCCGCCACCTCAGCACACCCGCGGCTACTGCTACTACACAAGGTAGTGTTACTATTACTATTAGAGTTCACCTTGGAACTTTCTGAAGACCATACAACTCCACTGACATTGGATGAACTAACAATGGCACTAGTTGTGCCTGGCACTATAGAAACACTAGTCACACTGGTTACAGTTGACACTGTACTCACGGAAGTAGTTATGTCACACACTGCAGCAGTGCTGCTGCTCACCACAACACTGTTGGCACTCAGGCCAAAAATGGCACTCTTAACACTTCTGTCATGCTGGTTAACAACTGCACTTGAACTATCACCAACTGTCTGTATAACACTCGTGGATTCTATCACCACATCATCCTCACTTACACTAGGCTTCCTCACTACAGATGTAGAAGTTACAATGGAATCACTATTGGAATTGTTGCTACATGCACATGTACAAACATTAGAGCTGTCTGAAGTGCTTTTGTTACTTTCTGATGGGGATATACACTCCAATTCTCCTTTGGCATGCGAGCCCTCTTTAGTTTCAGGAAGCTTTCCACAAGTTGATATGTTCTTTTGAGAATCCACTAAGACCTCTACCGCTGTTTCTGATTTGCATTTGATTTCACTTTTCAATTTTTCACCTGGTGTGACTAAAACACCAGATGGCAATGTTCTGATTGGATTCTCGTCTTTAGATGAATTTGATAATGTTAATGAGTCTTTAGTTCCTAATTCTTTGTTTGCACTTTTCAATACTGGTTTCCATGTGCTTTCTTCAGCTTTTGTTGCACTAACTGGGGATGTAATGACAGAGTCCTCTTTGCTCGGTTCAATTATGAAGACCTCATCATTGCAGGTAGAACTGCTAGTTGGTAATACATCAGTGCTACTCCTACCCGTAGATTCTTTGGTAATTAAACCAGATGAATCTGAACATGTGAACTTGCCTTCAGGTGATACACGTGTCTGATTTACAGCCACTTCTTTCTTCACATACGACTTATTTGATTGAATTACTCTGCCCGGAGTATCATTCTTAACCACTGCTTGTGAATGAACAGTTCTGTTTGGTGCATGACCCTTGACTGAATTCAGAGCAGCTTTCCTATTATTTGAGCTTCTATTTTCAACTGATCTTCTGTTAGATGCTGTTCTATTCTGAAAATTTGTCTTTTCATAAACTACAATAGGATCCTCAGATGATATAACAGCATCTGCAACGCAAGCCTCCTTTCTAATATCCTTGCTAGGAGAAAGTTGTGGTTTTGGTACCAACAAATCCTCACCCTTGGCTGGAATTTCAATACCAGCACCACATTTGTTGTTTTTGTTTGAAGCTCTGTTCGGGCTATTATTTTTCCGTTTTTGACTTTTACTAAGATTATCTTCACAGTTCGTACTATTTCTATTATTTTCGTTATTTTTAGTTTTATTTGAGTATAACGATTTGGATGGCGGCGAAGACTGAGCAGTGCGGGTTGCAGGTGATACACTACGCCATCTCTGTATTGGGCGTCGAGTCACACCGTTTTTGGCTTGGGCTCTCTTGCCACCTGTTGATCGGTGTATCTTTAGTTTTTGGCGTCTGAGAGCTGCTGCTGCTGCAACCCTCCGTGAAGGTGGTCGAGATGGTAATTCAGGTTCTGGTGTGCTGCTGCTGCTGGTACTGGTGCTACTAGCACTGGTGTTACTACCACTTGTACTTGTGTTAAAGCTACTGCTATTAGAACTACTTATACTACTACTAATGCTTATGATATCAGTGTCACTATGCCCAGTGTTGCTGATGTTTTGCACTCTGTTATTTCTATACGTTCGGCGGGTTGGTCGATGGTCTGGTGTTGAATTACCACTACTGCTAGAGGTAGTATCTTCAGTACTATGCTGCTTTTCCAAACGTGTAAATATACGTCTAGGTGGGTCAGGTGTGTGATGGCGTGGTCGGCGCTCACGAACTGTGCGTGTCTCCTCTTCACCTGATGATGCTTCACTTGTCACACTTCCTTGGCCACGTTTCCTCCACCGCAGCCCTCCAACCACACACTTTCCTGCAAGAAAACACATGAATCATGAACATGTTCTGCAACAATGGAATACAGCACTCCAAATACACAAGATGGTACATGAAAAAGTTTAAGTACTGTAATACATAAAACTACAATTTCCAAGGTAATGAATTACACATTTGTAAACAATAATCACTATATATTTCTTTACCAGTAATAATATCCTAAGACTTTGAAACCTGTCAAAGCAGGAACCAAAGGTCTATGTGCCTCCCATACACCTTAAAAGTAGTTTTAAATGCTGAGTCTGAGACCAGCCTGCATTGTTGTAAAGATGCTGATATATACATATATTTTTGTTTACTACCAGCAGAGAAAAAATACTATTTTCAGGTACAATTGCAGAATAATGTATATATTATAAATTGTTACTTTTCAGAGAAGCTCAGTTGAAAACTTATTAATATTTCATGCATTTTACTTTATTACTACCCATGCAAGTAAATGCCCTGAAACAAGTGTACTGAAGCCTCAAGCAAATTAAACAACTTAAAAATCATTACAAGTATATCATTGATTATGTGTGTGACAAATGGCACAAACTATCCATAAGTGTGACTCTCACTGCTGAATCTACATTCAAATGAAGGCACACAAATCCAAGCAAATGTTCACATACACATGAAATTGTTTCATCTGTTTCATCAAATCACAAAATACTATGACAAAATGGGAATAATTGGAAAAGGTGGAAGGTGGATAACAATTTTGACTAGTAGATCACAACAGGTTGTTGGGAGGAAAAAAAAATTCACCAACACCTCTAGTGTTTCTCCTCATAACTGTTACTAATGCAAATATGAGCCATATCTTCATGTTTAGCAGATGATATGAGTAAGTATGTAAATTTCATCACTTTAAAGAAAAAACAATGGAAGCAGACATAAACCAAGTCTTCCAATAGGCCACTGAAAATACATGGACAATATGCTTATAATCTATAAAACAACCAATGAAGATAGAAAAGACTTATTTTTGGTTAGTAGTTATAATTTGACAACGGCCTTAAAGATCCCAGCAGTTGATAGGCCTGAAGCCCAACTAATCAACCAACCAATTGAATGAAAATTGGATTTTTTTTAATAGTAAAAACAATTGACTTGCTTTATGGGGAGAGTGAAGAAATAAAAAACAACTTAGAATACTACAAAGAAACAGACCCTATCATACTTGAAAGAACAAGCAGGAGAAACTGCATTTGGAAAGTGTGCACAGATATTTCACAGTTTAAACAGACACTATCAAGGATCTAAACTATGGACAAGAGCCAAAAACAATGCAGCTATTCTGTTCTCCCTGAACTAGCATAATTTACACTTGGAAAATCCTGAAAGGACTTACACTCAAAAATAGCTCCCTACTGGCATGATATGCATGGAAGAGTCAGTAAAAGATTACCAGTGAAATGAAAAGTGCACAAAACATTAATCAGTAAGTCAAACATAATACTTCTAAACATCTGGGGCCGACGACAGTTTAACATGTTGCAGTACAATGGAGATATTTAAGAAGGCTCTGGATAAGTATACACCTACTGTATCAAACCACAAGGTAGCGTTAGCTATGCACGCCTGTGGGTCACAGCCTTCAACAGCCTGACAAACCTACGAAGCAATAAAGCAGCTTGGCCCCAAGCTGAGCTAAAAAATTAAACCTCTGAAACTAACGTAATATATGCGCACGGTATGGTAAGCTGATCTAAATGATTAAAAAAAATCATAACGTATTTTTCAAGCGAATCCATGATAAAATATCTTTTCTGTTTGAAGCAGGATCTGTTATGAAACTGCACTTGAAGCAAGTCAGTAGAATAGAAATTAAACAAGCTTAATCATATATATATATATAACGGCAATCATTAAAAATCAAACAACTATATTACTTTGCATTCCCAATACACACATACACAAATACATATATATCACATCACATGTTATGCTCACATGCAAATCAATGAAAACTAACCAACTGACAATGACATCCTCAAAAGGGCTTCCCCAGTACTTTCAATATAACAAAATGGCCTTTGATTTATTACTTGTCTGGTCTTCAGCTAAATAATTCAATCATTCATTACACAACCAAGAAATTCTGTTCACAAAAAAAGTTAAAGACAGCTCTAAAATGCTGAAACCAATTCCTAAACATAAAATAAATAAATAAAAAAATCTGAGATTAAAATTGATGAAAATCATTAATTCAACATAGGCATGTACGCATAAGCACATGCTAATATAAGCAACAAGATGGCAGACCCATTTGCACAACGACGCTGGATTTTGGAGGTTTGCCTATTATTTCCAAAGGTCAGTCTGGAACCCTAAGAAGATGTGGCCCGCAGGCCAACGTAACTATTGCAGCTGTTCCTCAACAAGCCACACCTTGTAGATGTTCATCCAGTGCACCCCTACGGGTGCTCCATAATGTACGAGTTTTGCAGGAAGTGCGGTAAACTCCTCAGCCCCAGATGTTTATCAAATGCTGTGCTATTTTACTCATCAAAATTACGGTGCTCTTACTGGTCTCAATCTGCACTTCCTCTCCACATGTAAATAATACAGAGGCACAAAATATAACATATCCTTTAAGACAGCGTTTTGGAAGCTCTCCTGCCCCTACAGCCTGGTCTACGACCATACTGCCGTGGTGGTGCTCACTTGATGCCAGGCCGTGGAGGCGCCGGCCCGTAAACCTACGCATCCTCCACATCCTGGTTGGCGCGACACGCACAACTTAAGTTTGTCCAAGCTCTCTTTTACTTAGTGCAGCCCAATAAGTTTCTACTGGCGGCAAGAAATATTCGAAGTTCTAGACCACAAATGTTTACACTTACTATGCTTGTGGCATGTTTCGATGGAAATGCATTTTTTTTTTTTTACTATCGTTGTGTGTACGATTTTCCTCGTAGCTGACACCACGATGATTCCCAAGGCTGAGGCAAGAAATACCAAAGAGAACCCAGAAAATGTCCACACACAGGAAAAGTCCTTAACATTCGACAACTGGAAATTCACTGTCGGTACCTTACGTACACCTTACGATAGTACCAGAGGTCTTCTACCCCAACATCTCGGTCTCCAAGCAAGCTGCCGCTTTGCTTCTTTAGGGTGTTGGATGTCACGGCATGTGGGGCAGTGTCCGCCATATGGCACAGTTTGTGGGTAATTGTCCAGACTCTCTTAAATTTCCTAAATGAACAATACGTGATGTTTCTTCTAACAGATATATGCGGTACATTATACAATTTTGGGCCCAGATATCTGCAAAGTTTTCAAAAGCAGCTAAGAAATATCACGAGGGAGATGCTTCGACCGAAAAAAAGTAATATCTAATAATATTCAAATAATATACAACCTCATATTTTCCCTTTCACTAACGGCAATAATCAATCTAAAAAAAAATCAAAACCGCCTCAGCATGATGAACAGTACACCAATGTCCATTACTATCATCATTACTTACAACAATTTACCAACACCTTAACCTTATCATAATATGAATACTTATGACATTGGAACTAGAACTACTTTATAGAGTAACTGTGACACGGAATGGACAAAACATACATACCCCAGTCATGGCCACCTCGGGTGAAAATAGGGTATACAAAATAGAATGAAGTTATTAACCATAGCTCCTTCGGTGTTATAAGATAGGTTAAAAGGAGAGAAGAGAAAAGGAAAAGAATTAATGTGATCAATCGATTTTTAAACCATGTAAAAACTTGCAAGAGCTTTGCTCCATTTGATTTCTCGAAGTTAATCCTCTTCTGTCACTATCATAGACAGACAGCATGATGAAACAGCAAGTGGTACCCGCAGACCTCACCATACCAAAAGAGTAACAATGGATTACCTCAGTACCCGAACCTGCGGGGAGCAATCATACTATCGTGAAGCGTAGCTCTTTATTTAACTGACCTTGGGGTTTACTTACTAATCTGCCATGGCATTTACTGTTTCCTACCTTCACATTTCTGAGGCTTT
>JAUTYZ010234049.1:0-10375 GCA_032273725.1 Panulirus interruptus
AGTTCGGGGGAGGGGGGGGGGGTCACCTCGATAGAAAACCATGTTAAAGGTAACCTGAAGAAGAGATAGGTCAAGGGTCACCTTTGGGGGAGCTAAATCACATTCATAGGGGGTCTGGTTATCTGACTGGGGTAGGTCAAAGGTCAAGCGGATTGGGGGTGAGAGAGGCTGTCATCTTAGGCAAGTCAAAGGTCACTTCGATACAGAAGGGTGTCATCTCTGGGAAAGGTCAAAGGTCACCCGAAGGGCGAGGGGGAGGTAATGATGATGTCACTGCGGCTGACCTACCGTGAGAACCTTGTACAGACACTGCTGACCTCCTAGTAACACAGGTACCATACGCGTATCTCTGTTCTTTATCGATGCTGGAAATCAAAACGATGGTTTAGATCTAACAAGTCATTTCTTTACGCGCGCCGGTATGTACGTAAATCATGTACACATCACTGTACAAAAACCAGTGGGCGTACAAGTGTACATTGTACATACAGGAATACTTGGAGAGTAACATGAGTAGAAGGGGCGCAGTGGTGAAGTCAGTTGTAATTAACACATCTACAGTGACACAAAACCACATATTACGCCTTCCCACGATCCTAAGACGCTGCCTACGCCAACACTGCAACACAGCCATGACGAGAGCGTGTGACACACACACACACACTATGTAACGCACACACACTGTTACACGAGGGGTAAAGGAAAAAGCACACAGCCAGAATCACGTCTGTTAATAACGGAGAAATGATTAGTTGGTAATCTTTACTAACTACGATACTATTTGCTGATGCAATCCTTTGATAATCCGATGCATTTGCTGGGGTAGTGAGGGCAGACAAGAGGGAGGGAAGGTATAATGATGGAGCCTAGCTTGATGGACGTGAGGCCAAGCTTGGTGGGGTGAGTGAGGGAAGGCAAGCGAGAGAGGGAGAAAGGCATAATGATGGAGCCTAGCTTGATGGACGTGGGGCCACGCTTGGTGGGGTGAGGAAGGGCAAGCGAGAGGGGGAAGGTACGTATAATGATGGAGCCTAGCATGATGGACGCGTGAGACCACACTTGGTGGGGCGAGGGAAGGCAAGCGAGAGGAGAGCCATGATGGAGAATATAGCAAGACAACAGTCACCATAGCGACACTGTCTGTATACGACAAGGGTGCCAACGGAATGACACATAACATACCCTAACAGGTAAAGTGTGTGTGTGTGTGTGTGTGTGTGTTACGAGGTAACATGGCGGACACTGCACAAACAGAAGCACACGGCGCGGCGGGAGGAACAACCTGACGACCACAGCAACTCTCTAGACTGAGACAGACAGATCTCCAGGAGTGGTGTGTGGTCGTACCTGATTCAAGGCGCGGGTAGGGAGGGGGGGGGTCGCACCGTGGGTCGTGCCATCAACAGGAAGCGACGGACGACCTGAAGACCCAGTACCCACGGATGCACGACCAGCAGGGTCGTCGTCGCCTTTCGTCTCACGCCTTAAGGCTCCTCCTCCACACATCCCCCACACCCAATCGTTTCCTGGCTCTTCCCTAATCACAGGGGTGTCGCCTCCGAATGGAACCACCATCGAACCACACCAATCCTGCAGCTACCACTGCCTGTCCGTCCGCTCTGCCAGAGACAGGCGTCCCACACCCCACCCATTCACAAGGACCAACTACCATACTACCACAACACAAACGTAATCAACTCCCCAGAGTCCCTTCAACACTTGAGGTCACGAGGTCTTATACGAGTCAAAAAAAAAAAATACTCGTCTCCGTGACCTTACAGTGCATCGCACAGCATACTTTACTCTCGTGACACGCGCAATTAAACCTCGGAAATGCGCACTTTCCCATGACGATCTCCCGAGAAAATAATAAAATGTAAATAAAAACGATTAATTTCCAGATACCCAGACGATCAAAGGAAACTTCGAAGCACAACTACCAGCGTTCCCACACAGCTGCACTTTCGCCAACATACATAACCAAAATCTCGTCTCTCTCTCTCTCTCTCTTGCTTTTCAAAAAAAAAAATACATAAATTCCATTTCATGATGACAATAAATTACCATGATTTGTTCAGAGTGAAAAAGCAAGGCTTTATATAAGATTTGCCAGAGATGAATAAGACCACCACATATTGAAAACACTCTCACTAGGCTATTCATGGTACATTTCCCATTGCGTAGAAACCTAGTTATAAGCTCAACCAATGCCTGCCTGCCTCTACAACCAAAGCTGCAATGACAACGTCATATTATTGAATGACTTAAACCAACCAATCGACCAACAAAAAACACAAAACAGTGCAACATTCCTCCACAGAACCTGAGGTTCATCAATTAACTCCCCGTTAATACTAGGTTCGAGAATCAAGACCAAAAGTCGAGGAAACTCTTACGCAGTGGGCAGAAATCTTTTTATTCATAAGTCCTCACTCCTTTCAATACATTAAATCGCGAATTACATGGAAACCATTGCGCGCTACGCTGAATGTATGCCCCGGTCATGGATGCCGTGCAGCGTTTTTGCATATCCGACAACATACGATACTTTTGAAGCGACTGCAGCCTATCCTAACGTTTTCTCTGACGCGACTGTACAACAAACATTCTGATGGCGGAAAAGGCATTGCGTTAGGAAAAGGGGATTAAGGCCTTTGAAAATATTCTGTATAGTCGCGCTGAAGGACTGGACAAGAGATGTGTGTGTGTATGTGTGTGTGTGTGTGTGTCCCGGTCTTACAACTGTGGCAAATATTGTGTTTTTCTGTGGCAGCCGCTGGGGCTTCGGCGAGGTGGTCTGCTATACCCAAAGGCAGGCAGTCATTTTTCACTTTTCTCCTACTTTAATATCACATATGGACGTGTAATTCACAGGAAATGAATTATTATTTTTTTATCCATTATCATTAGTATCATCATTAACAATACGCGTATTTATTTAGTCATTTCGTCATTCTTTATGGGTCTTTCCTATTGAAGACGTGGTGGTGGTGTTGCACTTATCGAGCAACGTACAAATCTGTAACTGTGGTATGAAGGAGAAAAAACTAAAAAATAATACTAAAACTCAGCGGGTTCGTATGAAAAGAGAGTTCCTCAGTTCTTTGTTTGGATAATTCGGTGTTAAATAAATATAACAGTCTCGTGGGAAATACATGGGAAACCCGAACCTAGTCAACCAACTACCCAGCGTTACATAATTTAAGAATTCCCAGTAACGGTTTCCTGGACTGGTATATACCAAGAGGCGATATGTACAAACAACCAATGTCAACATCGCCATTTTCAACTCTAAAGAACTCTGAGCTGAGCTTTACCATTCGATGCTAATTACAACGTTCCTCTGTATCATTATTATTTTACGAATCATTTAGGTCAGTTGAATGAAGAACCAACAAACGTTATTTACCATAACCAAAAAGTAATATACAAATAACCATAAACCTATGCAACATCACACCTAAATCCTATGAAAACGGCGTTTTTCAGTTTGGTGGCAAATGCTGAGGAAAGACTTTTATAAATGTTTCATTTACGTAGTACTAAGTATTCATAAGCTATGAAATGTCAAAAAAAAAAATATGGCATGGAGTCATATGTTCAGGAACGAATGTAATTTATGTTTCAGTTCTGAAGCTTACGATTTATTGATGATGTGCAGCTTTGATTATATGATTGTCTAACAAAAGCGTTAAGAGTAAAATGCGAACCAAATTAATTATTACATCTGTAGCGATATGAACATAAATACATATGACTGAGTCATTTTGGCATTTCCTATGACCTCATCCCTTCAGGGTACCGGTAAGTGAATACCACCAGTACTGCAAACAGGATACACGGTACAGAAAAATCCTCGTATTAAAGCATAAATGAATGAACGCCCTAGGTCGGAGGTGGGTTTGCTGTACATTACAACACTGAAAAGAACAAAATAATCATTAAAAACAGCTCTCATACGATCTAATGTAATCATAGTCTATTTTTCTTCCAACTCCGACGACACATACAGAAGTTTCTCGATAACTGCAACACATTATACAAAATGTCGGTAAATCCCAAGTGGAGCAATAAATTATCTGAATTTCCACAAAGAAATAAGTGCCGGGCAAGCCGCTCTGAGAACAACTCATTTACGTCTTCACGATAATGTTTCTTGCTTAAGAACCAGAATTGGACGGTAGTTCTGTAATAGCTCTTATATGTTTGTTTATCGACATGTTAAGTATTACTATTTCTTTTCTTCACGTTTTATTGGCGTAATACGAATGAAAAAATAGGGATTATACTGCAATTTTTATTTGCTTTCCGCATGTTGTTTTTCAACTTATGGGGGCTCTCACAGTATAAAGAAATAACAAAAATGTCGGGAGCGTAGCTTATATTGGTCCACCATTAATCATCTATTCAAAAACACCGTTGCTATGAATTCTTGGAGCGACTTTAACTTGTAATGCTCACGGTTAAGTGTCTGGCACGTCAGAGAAGTATGTGAGTGACGAATTAAAATCGATCTTGTTATGACAGACGGCATATATATATATATAAGCTCTGGGTGCAAAACATGCTACGTGGTCAAATGTTGGGTCATTAAACAATTTGAAAGCTAGCTGGCACCTTAACTATACACGGAGGTAATTTTTCTCTGGAACCATCTAGCAACCACAATAAGGTAGGAAATGAGGGTAATTAATCACTTTCGTTCCACCATTATGTGTTTTGTTGCTACTGAGTAGGGTATTCTAGGCTGCCTACGCTACGCTATGCCAGGCAATGTAACGTTGCTATTGCTAGGCTCTAAGTAAGGTAGGGTATCCCAAGCTAGCTTTAGCTAAGTTAGGCAGGGTTTAGCTAGGTAAGGTTGGTTATCCTAGTCTCGGTTAGGCTTGGCTAGGTAAGGTAGGTCATCCTAGTATCGGCTAGGCTAGATAAGATCGATTATCCTAGGACTGTAGTCTCGGCTAGGCTAAATAAGATCGGTTATCCTAGGACTGACTTAGGACGGTAAGACTAGTCTATGCTACGGCTAACCTTATTTGTCTAGTCTGTACGAAAGTCGCTGTACCTAAACCCACATTTTCCATGATCTTCAGAGCCCTTCCCACTTCGTGGAATTCAAGATTCTAAGATGGGTGATAATGCACACTTACTGGATTTAGAAATCATTCTCCCACTGCAAATATTTCCATTATTAGAAAAAAAAATCAGTTTTCCTTCGAGTTTCTTTAATACAAATCTATAAATGACGAAGCACAAAGAAAACAAATAATTATCAACGATCAATAACAGTTTCGTCAAATCTGTCGCTTTCTCGATAACTAATAAATAATAATGTGTGCAGAGAAGGTAATAGGCAATATATAATTCCAACGACAATTGCACATACTTCCTGCCAATCACGTGTGCATATAAATTACTCAAATCTAAAATACAGTAATAATTATCCTCTACAGTAAGATTTTTCTCGAACATACGAGAACTTGGTGCATCAGAAACATTTTGGCCAATCATCCGAAATAATAACAATAAACCTTAATTTACTTACGTTAATAATCATCAGAGTATTTCAGAATGCCAAACACTAACACTGGAATTAAAGGGATACTCACACAAGAATCCTTTACATTTTAACGTAACGTAAAAGTTAAGGTTAAGATTTCTTCCTTGGAAAGAATATATGTGTCACCATAGGTTAAATCCGGCTTCCTATGCGCATAAAAATCACATGCAAACCTAGACGGCTCCCTTAGCCATTATATTGCATGATCATGAGAATGCAGTTGGAATTCAGGTGACGAGAGCATCTTTGTACCCCACACTCACCTGGTTCTGTAGGTTATCGGGCATCTTCGACACCCCAGGCGCTGTTCCCGGAAGACGACGACCTTGTTCTTCAATTCCTGAGACTTGAATCACTTTTAACTCACTATGTGTGGCAAAATACCGGTGAGGAAACGCACTCGTCACCAAAACCAGAACAACATTCGAGAAATGGCTTCTCTGCGAGTCTTGGGGACAGCTTGAAGTACATATATAACACCAAGATTGGAAAGTATAGAGAAAAAATATCATAACGCGGAATCTTTCTCGAGGCTGACTTTCAGTGCCATCTAGTGATCGCACCCCCAACTACAACTGGCTACGGTCGTCTGTAATGTCAATTTTAATCGATCTGGAGGAAAAAAGGGATACATAAATGTCCGAACGTGGAATGTTATTCTTAAAATAATTAACAGGCTCTTATAATTACGATTGATATTTTGTAAATTGATTTTTGAACTATAGTTACGATTACGGTAGACGCTGTTCCAATACCTCATTCAAGGCAGCTTAAAGTTAGTTTTCTTTTAATTAGTTCTTGGTAATAGGAAAAAAAGCATTTTTCTTTTAACCTCTCGGCATATCGTGCAGTTATTCAACTTGGTAAACTAAGCTTCTGTCGAGGTGTATACTACTATAATAAGGCGATATACAATAAATATCTCTTAACCATTTTTGGGGAAATCGTTCAAGAATATTATTTCTTTAAGGACTGTATAACGATTCAAAACACGCATCACGTGAGACTTTATATCGTCTCTTGATGAGACCACGGCTAGAGCGCTCTCCCAGCAAAATATATATATATGATCTTAAAGGTGCGAGAGGCTCCCAAAAATCGAGACTATAAAAATCGCGTGACATTCGATTGTGACGCCACTCGCCCGGGCCAACCAGAGTTTACGGCCTTTGTGAATGCTCAGCCGTGCGCGCCATAAGGTCCAACTTGTCAACTACCACGTACGAGTCCGGACATTTTTTTTTTTGTGTATTTTCATGGCTCTAGAGCTTCTGTCAGTGTTTTCTGATCTCGTCCGTGGGGGGTATATTTGGGATGTTGGAACGCTTCGTTATCTGGGGGAGGAAGGACGAGCATAAAATAATAATTGAATATTTTGTTCCATGCGAATTTATGGGGAAATAATTTTTGCGTGGCTTGGTGTTAGGCAGGACCTTACTGAAGACTCCTAGAGGCCCAAGGACGCATTACTTCCAGTTGCAGGGAAATGTAGGCTCCTTTGGAGTGAGAAGTTCATTGACGAGACTGTCCGAATGATATAGCCTAGGAATGCTATAACCTACCTTGATTTTTCATTCGCGGTGCAACCTCGAGCAGGCAGAGTCCGGTAACACCGCACCATACGAATTTATTGGTGCATTTCTTCTGTACTTAACTTTCTCCTTGCTTCATAGACAGGAAAAAAGGCGACATATGAATAGTTTTTTTGTTCTGTTTTTGCATTCATCTTTGCCAAGATTAAGTAGATGAAATACAATAGGATGAAATCATCGTTTACAAATTAAGGATATAAACGACGTTTTAGTTTCCTCCCTCAGTTGCCACGACCTGAAATAGCCAGTGCAATATATCTGTCACACATCACGAGAAATCTTCCATTATTAATCACTCAGTATGATTAAAAACGGCACTCATGGTCGAAAAATCTATTCTAGCGCTTTGTTAGAGGGTAAGAATGCTAAAGCTCAGTGGTGTAGGGGAAGAAAGAGACAACACAACGGCCAACCACCCTCGAGTTGCTAACGGCCACACAGTGCAGTAGCCTATCATGAATTATTCATTACAGCCTCGCTATATTAGATATCTTCCTATAGCTGAGAGCAGCCTATAGCCCACATATTCTCCATGATTGAACTGTTTAAGATACTGAATGCTCACAGTCCTTCAGATATCCATCAGGAAGATACAGAGTTAGTAACAGAAGGAACATACTAAGAAGGCAGCGATGTAGAACGGAAAGGAGTGCATCTGGTGATGCAAATAATTAACTGGAGACTTTGTTAGGGTTGTTAAGTTTCACCGTCAGCGATTGGGTCGTTAACAGTCACTCCTAAGCAAGGTTCCCGGCCTCTAGGGAACGCTGCTACCAACTATGCACTAACTGCTTGTTTAATGGTTGTTCCTTTTGACTAAAAAATCGTCAATAAACAAGTTACATACTAAAGACATAATTACTGAAGTACACAATGGTATCAAAAATCACAGGTAATCTCACCTAATATAAATGATTTTTATATTTACAGATAAATCAATCTTTTCAGTTATCGATAAAAATCATTTGAGTTATCGAAAGATAATAACACTTGGCATTATAATATTTTTATAAGAAACTAACATTCATAAAAATATGAGAAGATATATTGTGTTAGGTATTCATTGTACTAAGACGCCCACCTATAGATCAGGCACCAAAATATCCACTTATACATAAGACTTTCTCCCCTCACTGTCCTATGAGTGAGGTCAGTCTGCAAGGTCAGATATGACAGCTGTTTAACAAGATATCACTAAAGTAAGATTACTTACGAGACATCTGTATAAGAATAGGTAAAGTTTATTTATATTCTAATAATCTACTAACTTAACAACATATGAGACACAGCTAAGATCTTGAAGTCTTAAAAAAAATGGATGTCTGAATCCCTCATAATTAATGCTTGACCCTAACCTCAGGCTCAAAAAAATTCCCTCACAAATGAGGCTCCGATAACAACCCAACCCATTGCTCCACACTTGTCCTTCCGAACTCTTCGTGATCCCCGACTAGGCTTTTGGAGACACGACAAACAGAGCGAGTTTGAGGAAGGGAGCATTTCCGAGCGGCTGGACTTAGGAGGTGGCGTCGTCTCTCGTCTCAGCGCGAGTGTTCGCTAAGGGCACCGACTCGGGGACGGGTCGCACTGGCCTCCGCTGTTTGTCCTCAAATTCATGGTGGAGGAGGCGGTGCTGGAGGGGATGGAGAGCCACGTACTCAGTCCACGCCTGCTTGTCTCCCTCCAGCGCCGGACCCCATGCAGGCGCCGGGATCAGGCCAGACTGAAGCCGCTGAAAACAATTGTAATATTCAGTTACCTGTCCGTCCACATAACCATTAAAATGCAAGTGCTGGTTAAAATAGTCTGTAAGAGAACCTCTGACATTAATGATGAATTATGTGAATTAATCTGAACGTTAGCTAATTAAAAAAAAGATGAGGTGGGTTGAGTTAATTCGGTAACGGTTGTCCATACCATTGCCAATCGGACAGGCGGCTAGGCTATATCAACAAATACACGTCATCGCTGTAGATTCAGTTTTTAGATACGTACAATGATTGAATTATTACCACAGCTCATTAAAACACATTAATTAAACCTATGATCAGGGAACCACTTGAAGTAAAGGATGGTTTAATAGTCTAAGAAGTTATAATCAGCAGTCGAAGTCATACATGACTTAGTGAAAGGTATAGACAAGTGATAGTAACATCCTGAAACATTCCCATTCTCTCCCGTGACCACATATAACGTATTCGTTGTACTTCTTATACGAAACTTTAATCTCATTTTACCGAATCTTAAAAATACAGTCAACACATGCCAGTCTCTCGTTAAAGAAAATGACTAAACTCTATGCCGGATACTGCTAAAATCGTTCGGCTTACTTGATGTTGTATATAACAAAGCAGTTACACAGAGGTTGCTGTAACGCAATGAAGGCCTGATGCTCATTTTTTTCCCGCGCTGACCTCAGTCATGCGAGGGGCTTGTCTGCTGTCAGCTCTTCACTGTGAAATTAGGGATCATGATTACCGAATACGTAGGTTCACCGCTGGATAGGAGAGGCTGTGCCTTTCCTTGAAGGAAGAGGTAAGCTAAGTTACCAACCAGGGAGATTGCTGATCTTAGAAGAATAATATGATCAGCTGAGGGAGGACTTGATTATATGAGAATGTGGTCAAGTCAAAACAAGGGCAGCAAGTTGCGACTTTGAAAAAAAGAGCACAGCGTTGGAAGAGATGAGTGCATCCTGGAACTCTGTTCTCTGTGTGCTGGAGGATGAGTGTCTGTGCCCTGGATGTGGGTGGAGCCACATGACAACGGAAAGTCCACCCCAACGAGGCTGGACGCAAAGGGTGAGATTCTGATCGTCGGCTACACAGTCAGGTTAGGTATATATGGATGGGGCCTTTTGCAACAAGAGACAGGTTAAATAGAACGAGGGTTTGTTTTCCTGGTGCCGGAGTGGGGCGTGTCAATAGGCAGAATAGATGACATTTTGCCTGGTAATGGGAACAAGGCCATTGTTTGCCCCAGTGCAGGAGGCAACGACACTGGAAACACTAGGAGTGAGGAGTTGAGTTGATAGGTGGGTGTATACGGTAGCAACAGATAGGATTAGAAAAACAAGGTTGGGATCCCGGTATTATGTGGTATTCTGCCTCGCAGAGGAATTGGATGTGAATGGGTGTAAATTTCCTTCTGAATAAGTACAGTTCGGACGAAAAGGTTCCATTCATGGAAAACTGGAAATTAGTTTTTTTCTTTATGGTCAGAA